>JABEVS010000200.1:16274-115246 GCA_018290735.1 Coelastrella sp. MACC-549 | reverse complement strand
TATATGCCTGTGCCAGATCAATGTGCTGCTTGTGACGACGTGTGCCTGAAGGCATGAAAGCTTCCATGCTGAAGCTTGCTTGGCATACATGTTGCATCAGTCTGTGCACATTGCCAATGGAGGAAGGTTGCCGGGAGGAAGGTTGCTGGGGTGTGGGGGTTGGGCAGGCCAAATATCCACTGGTCATTGCAGCCTGCATGACTGGATGGTGGATTGTTGGACAGTGTTGTCCAAGCTGGGTGTGAGACACTGAGTGTCATTGGTGAACCTGGTTGACCTTTGGCCGGGGCAGTACTGGCCTGACAGTACTGAGACCTGTCATCAGGACTAGTCATCAAGAGATCACCGCCTTTTAACAGACACACAAGTACTGGTCATCAGGAGACCACCCCCTTGTGATAGACACAATAATAAAACTATCTGTTGCTCCCCGTGGTCATTACGGGACTAGCGCAGAGCGCCCCTTGTGGCCAAGGGCCCTTGGGAAATGCAGCATGATGGCTCAGCCACTTGTTACCTGCTTGTAGTGCCACAGCTGCAGCACATCGTTCCCGGCAGCCGACCAGGTGAAAAGCTTCCATTGCAGCTGCTGACTGGCCAAAGGAGCCGTTTGCCTCCTTCCTTTTCTATACTCTTCCCAACTGTTGCCTGGCTGCAGCTGCCATCTTTTCCAGTGAATTCTGCGTCCCAGCCGATGCTGCTGCTCACGTTCTTTCTCGCATTGTCGCGATTGTCTGCTGTGCATGCTGCTCAAACCAACTCCCAACGGTTGCGCACCCTACCATAGGGCAGCACGTAACGTATACGTAACCGCTACGCGTACGTATAGTATACCCGTGACGAAGCTTGGCCAACGTTGGCTTCATTGTTGCCATATTGCGGTACTCTACATACACGTGCAATCTGCTGAATGTGTCAACAATGTAGGCTTTGATATCTCAAAGCTTGAGGTACTGGCGTGCTGATCACGAGATCCTACGAGTAGCGCTATGGCAGTACGTACTGCTGCTGCTGCTGCTCTGCAGCACAGTGGTACTATCCGGGTGAATGTTGTGATCGACTTCTTTGCAGACTTTGTATGCAAATCTGTTCTCCGACGTAAACCGCCTGCAGCGCCCTAATCTATTTCGTTGAAGCAGCATCCTGCAGCTCCTCGTGCCACGTGACTGTGCACAGATTCTGACCAATGAAGAAGAAACCTTGGAGGTAGTGCCAGGAAAACGCCTCGGCCTATGTGCGATGCAAATGCAACGTATACGTAGGCCAGATGGCCACAATACTGTCAGATTCCTACAAACGGGCAAGCTGCCAGTAAAGAGCCTCGTGCGTGTCGAAAGTGGCGTATTTGCATACCCCTATGAGAGCCTGCTGCACTGGGCCAGCTCACAAGTGCAGCATTGTCCTGCGCCCCAGCTTGCCGCGGGTTTGTTGAAGTCAAACTGATGTGTTGTTGCAAGCGCTAGCACAGCGCAGCCACGCTGCAGCGCAGCTAGCTGCAGCACAAAGGTTTCAAAATGAACTGAATATTGCCCAAACATGAATGTATGACATTATATATGACACTCAGCACCCTATCTAGTCATCCAAGGCGTAGTATCGAGTCGACCCTCCAAAACCTTGGCAGCATGACGGTGGCTCAGGGCCGCATGTATCGCAGCTGGCCAGACATGCTCAGTAAGAGTATGAACATGTTGACTGGTACCATCAGTAAAACTGCCGCTAGCAGCGGCAAGAACTCTCTCGCGAGCAATTACAGCAGCAGCACTTGCGAAAAGCTCCTGCCAACCTTTCACAGCGGCAACGGAGGGGGAGGGGGCGGTGGTGGCAACATTGCACAGCGCTTGAGAGGAAAGCAAACGCCCAGAAGTGCACTGCTGGTCATCTCCGTGTTAACCCTTGCTGCTTGCATGTTCAGCAGCTTTCACCTTTTGCTGGGAACGTCAGGCAGCAGCACAACAAACGCAAGACAGCCGCTGCTCCAGCTGCTGCGCCAACAGCACAAAGCCATTGCAGGACAGGCAGGCACACTGAGGGGGTCCGGAGCAGCAGGAAAGAAGGATGAGGTGGCGACACACTTGATCCCTGCAATGCAGCTCCAGCAGCAGGATTCGCCACTTTCTCAGCAAGTAATGCACCAGCAGCAAGATCAGCAGCAGTCAGCTCAACCCTTGCAGCAGGCCATGCAGCACAGGCTGCAGCACATGGCTGCTGCAAAACAGCAGCATGTAGACAGTTCTAATGAGCCGGATGAGCAGCAGGGCCAGCAGTATACAGATGGTGAAGCCACTAAGTATGACCATAGAACGGCTGCAGCGTTGAGCAGTGAACCACAACCGCAGCAGAGCCTTGCAGTCGGTGGGGACACAAGGTCACAACAGCAGCAGTATCAGCACTTGTTGTCAGGTGCACAGGCTGCCCATAGCAGACCCCAGAGCCACCAGCTTGGCAGTGTCAGGCCTGTGACAGGAGGTGAAGAGCAGAACCAGCATGCCAGCACTGCAAAAGAGCAGCAGCCAGCACCGCAGGAACAGCAGCAGCAGCGGCAAGGCTCAACAGAGGACAGCCAGATGTATCACAAACCTTCCAGGTCCTCAAGCGGGTCACAAGTAGAACATGGACTTATGCCAGCATCAGTAATGGCAAAAGCCCTGGGCAAGAGTGGTGCCACTGCTAGCACTCGTGACCGACAGCCCGTCAGCCCCTTGGCCTCTGGCAACAGCAGCACATCTGACGACACCAGCTCTGTGTACACAAGCGCTCGAGGTGTCCCTGCCAGCAGGCTGCAGTATCCAGTGTGGTGGCACGGGCCAATCTGGTCGGGCAGCGGGTACGGATCAGGTGCGGGTGCGGGTGCGGGAAATCGCAGCCCCGGCAGTGACTGCACACCAGCCTGGCAGGTGGCCCATTGCTGTGAGCCGGCAGGTTGGGTGTGAGCGGCTGACATTGATCCCTTGCCAGGCATACCAGGTATCTAGGCTGAGTTGCTGGAATTCCAGCCCAGTTACGAGTACAGTACAACAGCTGCAGCAGGAAACACTATGATGTTGTGCTGAGGCGCCGTCTGCGGAATTCCATATGCTCCTCACACTGGTGCTGCTGCTGTGTGTGTTGGCTGCCCGCAGCGCTTTGCGTTGACTGTCTATACCTGTGCTACTTGCTGCTGTTCAGAGGCCATCAACTATCTGCTGTCCCTGCTGCGTACTGGCAGCGTGGCCCCTGCTGATCTGTGGGCCTCCCACCACGGTGACGTCCGGCGAGATCATGTGGTTGAAGCCCTGAGCACCGCTGACCGGACAGAGCTGGAGTACCTGCAGGCAATGCCTGACAAGCACAAGGCTGCTAACCGCCCTGCTGTTGTGGTGTGTCACAGCATGTCCACAAACTGGGCGTACCCTTGGCCAATGTGGTCAGCAGGTGAGGCAGGGAGCTCAGGACGAGGGCAGCAGGGGGGGCAGCTGTACACAGCGGCGTGACAGTCATGCGGCATGTGCCGCACCTGCACCCTCTGCACCACTGGACCATGACGCTTGAACTAGCCAGCCATGATGGAGGGCATGCCTGTGCTGTGCCGGTGAACGGTCGTGCCTGCTGCACCTGCATATTGTGTGGGTCTTTCACTGCTGCTGCTGCTGCCGGGGTTGGTGGTGTCAGGCGCTGAGTGTCCTCCCAAGCCCCGGGAGTTTGGCTGGCTGTACACCATTGGGCGAACAATGTTTGAGACTGACAGGCTGCCCCCAGTGTTTGTGCCAAGGTGAAAGCTGCTGGCTGTAAACAAAATCACGCAGAAAATGTGGTTGTTGTGGGTGCACGAGGTGATGTCTATGCCTTTATCTGACTTGTCACTGCCGCAGCTACCTGCTTGTGGCAACAGTGGCTGCCCATCTCAGTGACATCATCAGCCATCCCAGTGCTGTGTGTCCTGCAACCTGCAGCAGCTCTGTGTCATTCCGAAATAGTTGGAAAAATGTTTTATATGACCTGTTGTCGGAGCTTTACCTTGGCATCGCTGTTGTTGTGCCTCCAGAATGAACGCCATGAATGAAATCTGGGTTCCCAGCGAATGGCAGAAGCAGTCCTTCATTGCCTCAGGTGTGGCTGCTCACAAGCTGGTTGTGGTGCCTGAGGGCATCAACACAACACTGTATGATCCAGCAGCATACACACCGCTGCAGCTGGAGGACACAGCACAGCTGGTCTTTGGTAAAAGCTGGAGGGATAAGGTTGCTGGCCATAAAAAACAGGAGCAGCAGAAAGCTGGACAGCAGCAGCATGTGCAGGAGCACCCTGAGAGCAGACATGACCCATTTGCCACGGCACTTGGAGAGCTAGCTGCTGATGAGCCCCCCCAACCTGCTGCTGAGCCGAGGAAGAAGTTCACCTTCATCTCCAGCTTCAAGTGGGAGCAGAGGAAGGTGGGCGGGCGGGGGGGGGGGGGTGTGCTGCTTATGAGACAGACACCCTGAGGTGCAGCCGGCGCGGCCAGGCCAGACACTCAGCAGCTCAGCTCAGCACCAGGCTGGACACTACTTGGCACACAAAAGGATTGAAGTCCAGAGTGTTGACTGCTGGAATTCAGCAAATATTGCTGAATGGCATTTGTTCTTTGCCTTCAAGCTCATCTTGGAGGTGTTCTGCTTCAGCTGTGACATGCAGTGGCACACTCTGTACTCCACAAGCCCCCTGGCCACAGGAGTCCTGTGTCTGCTGCACACCTGAGCACGACACTCATGCACCGTGTGTGTGGGTGCAGCAGCGCGAACAGCCTTTTGCGGCATCCAGCTTGTTGCAACAGCCATCACTGCCGCTGTCTGACACTTTTGGGCGCTGCTGTCCCCTGCAGGGCTGGGACATCCTGTTGCAGGCCTACTTGTCTGAGTTCACAGTCGCTGATGATGTTGACCTGTTCATCCTCACTAAACCCTATGAGAGCTCAGGCTCAAGCTTTAAGGAGAAGATGAGGAGCTGGGCGGACACAATCTACGGCTCACACAGCTCTCGCGACAGTGCCTGGCAGGCAGCCAGGATCAGTGGCCAGCTCCCCACAATCACACCAGGAGAGGGGGGAGCAGGTGCGAGAGCGAGGGAAGCCCATGGGAGGCTGGCAGCACTGGGATTTGGTCCTGGATCAACAGCAGCAATGGCTACACTCGTGCCCAAGAGGCGCCCTGCACCTGAGAGAAGAAGGCTGCAACAGCAGCAGCAGGATCAGGCAGAGGCCACAGCAAGAGATGGCGACCACAGCGGTTCTGTGGAGCAAGGGTGTTCGTCGGGTTGGGGCTGTTCCAATGTCACAGTGCTGGACTGGCCAACAGACCCCTTCACTGACCAACACCTGCTGCCCGGACTGGCCGACACAGGCAGTCAAGGTAGCTGGGCCAACACTGGGCTGCACGCAAACTTGATCTCAGCACAGGTTCACGACGTCATACAGCAGATCAAGCAGTTTGCCGAAGTGTTAGTCAACAAGCGTCAGCAAAAACAGGAGGATCGTCATCATCATCATCATCAGCAGCAGCAGCGCCAGCAGCAGCAGCAGCGCAGATTGCTGGATGGCAACAGTGGTGCTGCTGGCACTGCAGCAGCAGCAACAGCAGAAGCAATGCCAACGGCCAGTGCTGCCTCTGTAGGAGCAGGAGGCAGCGGCAGCAGCAAGAACAGTGGAGGCAGCGTTGAGAGCAGCAGCCACAGCATTGTTGATGAGGTTTCTGCTGCTGCTGAGGCTGAAGCCGCCAAGTTCCCCACCCTGTACGTTGTTGACCGTCACATTAGTGATGCTGAGTTCCCCAGGTTCTACAAGGCCGGTGACGCTTTTGTGCTGCCCAGCAGGGGGGAGGGCTGGGGCAGGTGAGGCTCAGCAGTCACTGATGACGCATGACAACAGATGCTGGTGCTGGTGATGTATGATAAATCTCAAATCCACGCATGTCAACAACACAGAATGCACGCTGCTGATGCCACCTTTGCATTGTGTTGTTTCCCTCACACCCATGAGGTTGAATGAGGCCCCGGAGACATGGCCTTCCCATGAGGATGACCAGCAGCCGTTACTGCTGTCTGCTCTGTAATATGGTCCCCCCCTCCTTGATCCTGCTGCTGATGCCTTCAGCCTTCATGTCTGCCATGACAGCATCAGCCCCCCAGCCAATCACCCCAAAAACCCTGCTGCTGCTGCGGCTGCATGCTATGCTGATGTTTGCAGGTGAGTGATGATGTTGATCCTTGCACTGAGGTGTGCTTGTTCCATGGGATAATTCTGTACTGTGGTACAATTTAAGGCCTGTACACTCAACTGTACTAGTTGCCAAGGAGCTGGCAGGATTCCAGTTATTCACCTTCTGAGTGAAGCTCCGGAGCCGCTCAAGCCCAGTAGTACTGAGCTCTGGCACATCTGCAGCAAAGAGTCAAAGGAAACAACATGAACATGCATGTTATGAACAGTGGCCGACTCAGCATGAGTCGTCCGTGTGTGTGGAAAAATGCACAACTGTCCAGACTCTGCCTGCTGCCTATGCACCAACCAGCTGCAGTTATGTTGGCCCACTGAATGCCTGAGATTGCCGATGCACTACAAACTACATGCTGGTCAGCTCTTCATTCATGCTACCAGCATCTGTTCTGACTGCTGTTCTTGTGCTTGACTGACAGACCGCATGTTGAAGCCATGTCCATGGGCCTGCCAGTCATCTCAACAAACTGGAGTGGCATCACGGCATACCTGAACGAGTCAGTTGGCTACCCCCTGGCTGTTGATGGGCTGGTTCAGGTGGAGGGGGGTTCAGAGGTGATGTGGTGGTTCAGGGGGCTCAGGTGGGCACAGCCCTCAGTCAAACACTTGAGGCAACTCATGAGACATGTGTACAACAACAGGGAGGAGGCAGCAGCAAAGGGAGCTGCTGCTCGGGCGCTGATGGTTGAGAAGTACTCGGCAGAAGCAATAGCTGCAAATCTGGTGAGGGAGTTCAAGCGTATTGAGCGCCTCATACCATGAATGCAACGGCCGTAGCAGCAATGTAGCTGATTGGCATGTGCTAAGGCGTTCCCTGTGATGCAGTGACTGTGAAAGCATCGCTGGGCTTCAAAGCTGTATTGTAACACAGTATCTATTGTGGGCATATCCCACCATAACACGTTAGGACTTGTCCTTATCACTTGTGTTTCCTGGTAAGAGATTTTGGTCATAAACATGACACACAGACTATTCAGAGATTTTATACTGCAGCAGACATAAACTGTGCTGAGCTCAACTAATTAGTTATAAGGCCCGCTGGATCATCCTTCAGTGGCGCTTGGTGGGATCAGTAGATCAGAGAGCGGTCATGGCACGCCTCAGTGGCTTGCCATGCCTGAGCTCAGGCTCGACTGAGTGGCACATTGGAGCACTCTTGAGGTACTCCAGAAGAGTGTCACACTCTCAATGATTGCAGCATCTCAGTGCTGTGCGCTTTGGGCAGTGTGGTTAAAGGCCAATGCCAAAGCTGATGATAAGGCAGTGTCATTAATGCAAAGAAGTGCTTCAATATACAGCATAAACCACAACCTTGTCCATGCTGTAGCCAATTGCGCTGCAGTCAGCTGTGGTCAGCACAAAAAGGTTGGCTGTAGCCTACTGGCAGCAGCGGCGCCAGATGCACACGGACATCTAGTGCTTGCCAAATCACTGGTATCAATGCTGTGTCATCCCTCTGACAACGGTAAGTAGCAAGCGTGAATGCCTCCAATTGGCATATCCTTGCAAGGTTAAGCAGGAGGCGGCCAAGCGCAAAAAGGGCCAGGGCATAGCACCAGTATAGATTAAAAACACTTCAAACATGATCAGCAATAGCATGAGGGCTCAGCAGCAGCAAAACAAGGGCAGCAGTATGGCGGTTGTCTGACCTATCCCGGGTCCCACCCCTCAGCTGCTTGGAAAATCCTTGAATCCCTCAGATCCCTAAAAACCCTTGCCAATAGTCTTATTGGCTGTGTTGAAGTGCAACGTACTACCAGGCAGGCTCTTGCATCTGCAATCACACGCCTTGCCGTACGTCCAAAGGCGAGGGCATGTGCCGCCAACAACGCCAAGTGAAACCTTTGAATTACTATATGATGGTACTTCCATGATTCTGCACTGGCGCAAGGGTGATAGACAGGCTAGGATGCAGATAGAGACCTCTGTCTTGCGTAGAGCAGTCACCCAGTCATGGTGGCTGTTGCAGCAGCGGGACTTCCGCAGCCCCTCAGTGTTGATGAGTTTACTACATAAACCATAGACCATACAGCGCCTGATGTGCGGGGTGGTCAGCATCAGCACGGTACTGTAGTGAAATACAGTAGACATGCGATCACTCATTACAGGCCCGTGATTCTACTTGTAGTTATCAACAAGTAAGATTAGCTATTATATGACAAGGAACAAGCGCCGTGCATGTTGACAATTATGCTGAGCAGGATTGCCGTCGCCTGCGCCCTTCAATGGCCTCCCTGCTAGCCTGTCAGCATTTCAAATCAATCTCAAACGTCAGGCCATGTAACAGATCCTTATGCAGACTCTGCATTGCAGAGGAAAGAAGTACGCTACAAAGTGTGCAGTGTCAGTACAAATGCACACATACCCCAGATTATTATCGTAAATGCATTATCACCAACCAAAAGGTAAGTACGTATGTGCCACCTTAGTGCAGTCCTTTGTCCGCAGAACCTGACTGTTGCACACAAATCCGGGACCTAAGGATCGAGTAGTCCTGACGCCTGGTCTAATCCTTGCCAGCTATCACCTTCAACCTATCACCTTCAACCTATATTTCTGACAGCTCAGCCGTCGGTTCAAGGCACTTGTGAAGGCCATCGTCAGCAGGCGTTTGCGATTGTCCACCACAGAAAGGCGCCGTGGAGAAGTAGAGCACCTTGAACAATGCCCGTACCAGTAGCAGTGACACACCCTAATGGCAAAGGTATAGCGGCAGCTAGTGCGAGTGAGCTGCAGACAGAAGGCCCTTTTGCAAGGCTGGCAGCAAACCGTACTGCATCAGAGCCAGGTAGAGAATTGCAGACTGGCAATGGCCATGCGCAGCTAGATGATAAAGCAGTTGATGCTCAGGAGGAGTGTAGATATAGCATACTGGTGAATCACTTGGACTTTTCGTATCCAGGATTAGGTAAGTATTGATTAGCAGAGAACTTACAAAGCATCCAGTGCACATGTGCCCAATGTGGCCCAAGTGCCTTCATAACAACACCACATATTGTTACAATACCATGCATGGCTTAGGCACCAGCTGCAAATGGAAGTCAGGCCCATAGGCCAGAAAAATGCTGCACATGTATTGATTACAGTCAGCAGCAGCAATCTGGTGCCAATACATAGGCTGTTGCTGGCCCTGTGCCTGCCGGGCTACCCGGTCTTTTCAGCAACAGCTGCAGCAGTCATGTAGGCCTACGGGTTTGCAATCAAACTCCTGGTAATTACCAAGTCGCCAGGCACTTTCTGCTGCCACCTGCTTTAGATGGACGACCAGTACCCGGTCAGGCGCCGCTGATCACAGACATGTGCCTGCAGCTGGAGCCTGGCACCAGGTGCCTGCTGGTTGGAGCTAATGGTGCTGGCAAGACAACGCTGCTGAAGATACTGGCAGGCAAGCACATGGTAGCCCGAGACCATGTAAATGTGCTTGGAGCTCCACCATTTCATGCCACAGAGCTGACCACCTCTGGTCACCTGTCGTACGTTGGTGGAAATTGGACGAGGGACATTGCATTTGCTGGCACCAGTATACCGCTCACGGTGAGCTTGGCTACTGCTGATGCTTTTGCCAGAGGGTTGTTGTTGGATCGAGTTGCACCTTCTTCAAGTCCTAGGGAGTGATGGATTCCTAGCACATCAGCTTGCTGGTGGCACAGGGGCAGTACAAGGTGGACTTGAAAGGTTCTCATGTTCTGTAAGTGCATGCAAGCAGGCAGCAAGGTTGTTCAATCAGTTGCAGTGCTTTGAGAGCTGCGAAGGCTGGTCAAGCAGCACTGGACATCACTGACACTCTCTTCAAGGACACTCGAACCGTGTTCTGACACTTGCAGAGGTCTGTTGCTCTGGCCTTGCAGGGTGACTTCCCGGCACGTCGCATGATTGACAGCATACCCGGTGTCCCAGAGTCCCGGAAGCAGCAGCTGATGCAGGTGCTGGACATTGATCCAGACTGGCGCATGCACCAAGTGTCAGATGGGCAGCGGCGTAGAGTGCAGATCTGTGTTGGATTGCTCAGACCCTTCAAGGTGAGCAGCGGACCTGCTGTGTGCAGGACTTGGGTAGTAGATGGCCGTTAGCACCTGCACTGCTGTCTGCTGTTTGAAGCAACAACCAATGCATGTCCTGTCCGTCACAGCAGCCACCATCATTCACTTGTTCAGTGTCAAGTATGGCCTTCCCGCCTTCATCTGCTCACAGCTGCACCAGTGTGAAGCAGAGTACAAGACTCATCAAACAGCCACATGCCATTTCCCCAGTGCTGTGCTTCTTTCAGTATGAGTTTACCATGCTGCCATGTGTTGCTGTGTGTGGTCAGGTTTTGCTGCTTGATGAGATCACAGTGGACCTCGATGTGTTGGGACGGGCGGACCTCATGCGATTCCTGGTCCAGGAATGCGAGCAGCGCCAGGCAACAATCATCTATGCAACACACATATTTGATGGTTTGGAATTCTGGCCGACACACATGGCCTATGTGGCAAGGGGTGAGCCTCTCAGCACTGCTGAATGCGGTCGGCGTTGCACACTGTAGGCTTCCCTGCATGTGCTCTTAGCAGGATGGCTGGCTGTGGAGGTGCTCCAGTGGAGCAAGCCTTGTATACGTATGATGAACATACCATCCCTTGTAGGAGATGTGGTAAGATGCCACCTGTGATGCTTGGGGATTGCGGCAGTGGATCGGGCAATAGCCAGCAAGCTAAAAGATACTTTGGACTTGCTGCTCTTCACCTCATGGCTGTAGGGAAACTTCAGTTCTGTCAACCAGCAGTCAAGATACCCCAACTTGCCAAAGGTCAGTTACTTGAGTTGGTGACAGATCTCTTGAGAGAAGAGCGGGAGGCAGCAGCAGCAGCTGGTGTCAAGAAGCCGTTGGAGTATGACCCGGCTCTTGAAGGGAAGGTTGCTGCATTCTCTTATGCATTTAACAACGGCTGGGTGCCAGGAACCATGGGAACATCTCTAGCACATGGAAGCAATGCAGTGATGCGGATGTGAATATCAACAGCAAAGAAGAGAGATTTTGGGCCAATCGTTGTGACAAAGTGTTACCAGCATATCATGGGTCCCTGGTTGTAGTACAATGGAGGCGTTGGCTGTTTCTTTACTACTCCAGCAGCAGCCCCAATATCTGCAGCACATCTGTGATGATCAGAGAACCCAGCAGCCCATTGATGGAGTCAGTTGTCATGATTTCAGGCCAATTGACTGATTCATCCAGTTTCATGTGGGTGCGAGAGTAATTTCTGACAGTGAGAGTACTCATGTGTAATACTTCTCCTTTCAAACATATTTGAATCTGATTTATTGGGTGCTGTGCTGTCATGACCTCCCAGCCGTGTTGCCTGGTGCACCAGACATCACGATGATGATGCCGCGGCAGTTGTTGTAGGACTTCATCAACTCAAAGTGCCAAGCTATTCAACCTTGTGACCCACACCCTCTCGCTGCCTTGGTAGCGAGAGTCGACGGTTGGGGCGTGGAGCCGATGGCACCGCCGTCGCCACACATGTGGTGTGTACACACCACCCTCCCTCAACATACGCGGGTGTCTGTCGAAAGACGCCAAGCGTAGATCACTTGTTCCTTTGGACCCCTTTCGCTGGAGTCAGACCGATCAGACCTCCCACTATAGTTATTAGCTAATGCTGACGAAGTAGCACTTCGAAGTCGACACTATGGTCGGAATTCCGACTACAGGCCCTAGGGTACCCTAGACTGCCGGTGTGCCTACAGGCCCTAGCCTGTACCTGTTAATCGTATATGAGATCTTTCTGCAATAGCGTAATGCTCCGGCTTTGCATGCTGTTGGTGCGGGTTCGAGTGCGGTTCGGGGAGCTAGCTCCCGGCTATAGCCCCCCTTGCTAGAGCCCCCCTTGAGCCCGTGGACCGGGCACGTCTGTGAGACTCTCTAATCGGATTGATCGCCCCATGACAAAGAATCATTATTACAGACCAAGAATAATTATTATAGACCAAGAAACGACAGACACATTTTCCTATGAGTCATTCGCTGGCTGGTGCCAAGGATAAAACGGTCCATCCCACCGACTTTGTACCTGCAGGTTCAGCTGTGATATGACACACATCACGCCATGGCGTTGTATGCCATCCACACCCGGTGCAACGTACCCTTAGTGACACCCAGTGGTACACTGTACGTGACGTGTACACAGCAGGTGCTTGATTGGTTCCAATGTTATAAATGCTGATGTATCAGCCTAGAGTTGTCACTTGCAGTGATTGGATCAATCTGCGGCCCACTGCCAGCGCCCAACTTGCAAGCTAAATGCCAGTTCAACGTTGTTAACAGAACCTCTTTGATGCAGTCACTGCACATGCCGCATCAACAATACAAGCCCAGCCAGATACTAGAAGGGTCATTTGGGTCATCTAATACTAAGTATCAGTAGTTCTGGCTAGCTTTGCCATTAGGACCCCCAGTGACGCCCAACCGATGTACACACTGCTTGCCCACCAGCCAATGAACCCGGTACAACAAGGGTACATTGATGCTGGCTGCTCACTCCCCCAGGGAAACTTGTTGGTCACCGCCCTGGGAGATGGAAATGCTGTGAGTATGTACAAGAAAGCGCAGAGCATCATGATAAGCGGCACAAATGACAGTTGCATGGCTGCCTTGCATGTCTGCAGCAGAGTCAGCTGTGCTGTCCGCCGTATGGCTTTAGCCTGCAGCTCTTCTGGGAGTTCTGGAGTACGGCCGAGGATGTGGATCTGGTAAGGGGCCGTGAACAGAAAACTCTGCACCATGTACAGGGCACAGTAGCAAAGGTGGCGAGAGGTTTTGGTTGAAATAGCACAGATAACCTGTTATAGCAGCATACACTATTGAAGGGCACCCACTATAGGGGATAGCAGCAGTGAACAGTAGCTGCCAAGATAATGCGATAGGTTGTGCCATGCTGGTTGCACCGCAGGTGTCATCGACCATGAGCACAAAAGCATACTGGCTGCATCCTGAGCAGGGCTGAAAATACCAGGAACATTGCAACGGTGTATATAAGCAACTAGCAGAGAACACCAACATTTCATCTCTTGCATTGAAGCCAAAAAACATCTTTGTGACTCGAAGACGCAGCTCATCCTGCAGTGAGCCTCGATCCCACCTGCACCAGTGCTGGCAGTACCACTCCTTGCAGCAGTGACGCCACAAGAAGTGTCACACCCCGCATGTAGCGCAGTATTGGCTCTGGTAGCTGAAGTACATCGGTCAGGGAGTTCACCTGCAACAGGCCAGCAGAAGTCAGACATAGCAACTAATGGCTGGACCAAGTATAGCTAGTTGCCTGATATCAAGGTAGTCAGCTGGAATATCACTCTAACAAGCCAGCAACATATTGTGCATGCAGTTTTCCAGATAAACCTGAGACAAAGCAGAGCCCTTGTTGCTGTTGTGCTCACACACAAAAGATGAGCATACAGTCAGCTACATACCACATTGGTTGTGGTCTTGACAGACAGGTGCAGTGAACTCACCCATAGCGGAAATATCAACACCTGGAGCACAAAGCCCGTGCGTGCCAAGGAGCGCATGAGGGTGTTGCCACCTCCAAAATTACGGGCCCACAGTGGTGGGCTCAGCAGTTGCTGCAGCACTCGCCCATACCTCAAGCCAGGTGACATCAGCAAAGCACCTGGTCCACAGGACAACACATGCCAGTTCCCAGGAGACAACTGCTACATTGACATACGTCGAGCATCAAACATCAAAGGGCGGCAGTGACCCGGCCAGCAGCTGGTCACTGTCAAGACACACGTGTGGTGCAGCATGCATGTGATTGATGACAGCTCATCGTACCACATGAACACGCCTGCACAACTACGTCACTCCTGGCAGCCTCCGCCACTCACTTAGCATGCCGGCAACTAGGGCCAGTGGAGCTGCAATGGCAAATGGGTTGTCCACCTTTACTGCTGGTTGTGTTGTGACGTCCAGCCCCAGTGCAGCAGCTGTTGCATTCAGTCGGGCTGAGAAGCGTGCTCCCACAACCCGGTCCCACACACTGAGCCACTCCTGGCTTGCTGCTGCTGTGTTGAAGGGCAGGCTGTTGGCTGGGGCATACATCAACAGGCTGAACACAACAAATGTGCCTGTGATGCCTGCTAGGAACATTGACAGCTTGTCACCACGGGTGACCACTGCATGAGACCACTCAACCTGTAGCAACAAGGAGATGAGACATGTAGCTGAGTAACCCATGGCAGGAGTTGTGTTCCACTTCATAAGCGGCAGGCCCCCTTCAAGTGCAGGACAGCAAGCCAGGCAACTGGACAGCAACGCACATATCTAAGCCCATCCTTCTTGCAGAGGTCTTTTGCAGGCACTATTGCTTTCTAACCTTTGCCAGGAACATGAAGATCACTCCATAGCCCAGGATCGTGACAACGATGATGGAGAAGGGGTAGGTGGGAGTGAAGTACCACTTGAGTATCACAGCCGCAACCACGTTGATAAGGATGATCATGCCAGCCGCCAGCTGCAACAGGCAAACGAGAGGGGTTAGATGCCTGGATACATTGGGCAGGCGAGGCTATAGGCTGTGCTCGTGGTGCCAGTGACTAGCTGTTGAGAAGCCTGAATTCAGTGCAATATTATGGAGGCCGCAAAGCACACACTTGAGCTCTGCTGCTGCTGTCGCTGCTGTGTATGGTGCAGCAAAGTTGAAGCTGGGCATGAGGCTCCACCACAGACAGCACCAACCAACAAACCGATTACAGCACCTTCTGTCCTGCAGTTGCGCTGTTGGTCATGCACTGCAACAGCCTGCAAGCTGCTCATGCAGCCACAGGCGACGCTTACCAGTGAATCAAAGTCATCTGAGAATTCCAAGTTGTATAATAGGTCCTCTGTCAGTATGCGCCAGGTGACACCATACTGTTCACGCCCTGCCATCCGCTTAATCTGCTGCTGTAGTTTTTCCCCCTGCTTTTTGCTTGTTGGTGCTGTCTCTGGCGCTGTGTTGATGTCGTTCTTGGCCACGGCCATGTACAGTAACTGCCCCAAGATCAGTGGCGGGAGCACTTTCCTGCACACCCAAACACAGCAAAGGACGACACTTTGTGACGGTATGTGGTGTAGCCATCGCAGCAGTGCAGCAGTTTTGTAGCCATCATATATTCTGCAGGATATAACAATCGCAGCACTTCACGATCACTTACTTGGTCAGTGTGCCCCCAAATATGATGACGGACATGCCCAGGACCACCATAGGCAATGCCCTCTCGCATATGTCTCTGTATAACCCCTGCTCTGCAGAGCTGTCAGAGGCTACTGTGCTGCTGCTCACAGCCTCCATGCTGCTCACTTACACCAAGATAGAAGAACAGAATAGAGTTTTTGGTGCACCAGCCAAGGCCAAGGCCAAGGCGCAAAGCTGCCTTGCAGCGTGCTCACTAACCCAGTAACCTCATGTATACCACAGCGGCAACGACACACACAGACAGCACTGAAAGGCAGCACTATATCAGGCCCTAAGTGAAAGGCAGGTAGCAAAGTATGCGCAACACCAACATCACCTTTGCACTGCGATCACGCCTGGACGCTGCCAGGACTCAGAATTCTGCGATACAGCCAGCAACAGTCTTGTCATTCACCGTTCCCGGTGTTCAATGTGACGATATCTATACTCAGCAGCAGCAATGTTGGTGATGAGTGATCTGATTCTTCAAATGAGTGCAGTGTTTGTGCAGTGTTATGGCGGCAGTTCGCAACCCGAAATCTTGACGTCTGATAGCCCTCGTCATCGTTAACAAGCGTTTGTTTGCACAAATTTTGTTTGCAATGTCTGTACAACGTAGAACAGCAGTCGATGTTTGTCCAGAGTGCACTGATTTCTGCAGCAAGCAGCCTACACAGCAGCTGCGCGCCTGAGCACAGAATTTAGAACAATTCTGTCGTGTAAAACAAGCTATAGGCACCTGTAACGCAGCAAACGAAGCTTGAACTGGTCAGCAGCAGCGGGGCAGCAGCAGGTGCACCATGCTGCGCAGGAATGCTCGTCTCAGGAAGGAGTACCTTTATAGAAAGAGTCTAGAAGGAAAAGAGAAGGTGGCATATGAGCGCAAACGGCTAATTCGCAAGGCCCTGGATGGTAAGACTGCAGCAGTCACTGCTCAGTGGGCATCTCTTGGCATCAAGCAGAATAAAAGCACAATAGCATACTTGAATGAACCAACGGGATTTCAAAACATTGAGTTGCCGCAGCGTCCTAAGCTTCCAGTGGCAAGGCATGGAACGAGCCAGTTATTGTCTGTTGCCGTGCATGTCAACAGAGGGAAAGCCTATCCCAAATGAGCTGCGTGGCGATGATGCTCAGCTGCGCAAGCAGGTTGAGCTTGAAGACGACAACACAGCAGTCCCCCGCAGCCATATTGATGACGAGTATGCACATGCTGGTGAGACAGACCCCAAAGTGCTTGTCACCACTTCAAGAGACCCTAGCAGCAGGCTGATACAATTTGCCAAGGTGCGGTGCAGGGACATGAAGAGGCAACAATGAATTCTGCTCAACATCATCTGGCACTACTCCCCAGTAGTGGTCAGCATCCTGGTATCATTGGTCGTGAGCAGCTGTTGATGCAGCCAGCTAGCATTGTTGATCTGCCAATCCGGCAGCAGAACAGCCACACTCCCTGGCATGTGAAGGCTCCCTGGTTGTTGTGTGGCGGCCGCTTGACCTGTTACAATTGTGCTGCCTGTGTGCTGGCTGCTGCAGGAGGTGCGGTTGTGCATTCCCAACAGCCAGCGCATCAACCGTGGTGGTCTTGTGCTGAGTGAGCTGGTGGACACGTGCCGGAACCACGGCTTCACTGATGTGGTGGTGCTGCATGAACACCGGGGAGAACCAGGTCAGCAACAGCAGCTGACAGCATGTGGAATCAGCCACCTCAAACCCTCAGCATGCCCGTGCATACTGCTGGTTACAGCCATTGATGCATGATGATAGTCAGCAGCAGCAGCAGCATGTGCAGTGCATCAACACTGCTCAGACACCAACTCATTGGCATCCCTGAAGACTTGCCCCTGAGTAAGCTGTGTTCCTTTCACCTGCTTTGTTGCTGTAGATGGCATGGTGGTCTGCCATTTGCCTTATGGCCCCACAGCATACTTTGGCATTTTCAACACAGTGCTGCGGCATGACATCGGCCAGAAGAGAGAAGTTGGCACAATCAGCGAAGCATACCCCCACTTGATACTTGACAAGTTCAGCAGCCAGCTGGGTGAAAGGATAGCCAACATCCTGAAGCACCTGTTCCCTGTGCCCAAGGATGACAGCAAGCGGGTTGTAACGTTTGCCAACAGTGATGATTATGTCAGCTTCAGGCATTACACCTACACAGCACTCAAGGGAGCAAAGTCAGTGGAACTCAAAGAGGTGTGTGGGTGATGGGGTTTAGGAGCAGTCACCTGCAGCTGCAGCTGTGACGCCACTCAACAGCCATGCCAGGCTTGGAAGTGAAGCGCCTCATGCACAGGAAGTGTACTGTGTAATATGGTGTGTGGCTTTCCTTCTTCACTGTTCACCGTGGTGAGGCGCCTGTGTGACAGCGCAAGGTCTGACCTACTGACGTTGCTGCAACAACCACTGTTGCTGCTGCTACTTTGCTGCAGTGTGGTCCAAGGTTTGAGTTGAAGCCATACCAGATTAAGCTTGGCACAGTAGACCAGGCTCATGCCGAGAATGAGTGGGTGCTCAGGGCCTACACACGCAGCTCAAAGAAAGCAAAGCTGGCAGCAGCAGATGAGCAGTAGGAACATTGTACTTGCCTACCATTGTTATTGTGTGGGGCTTGCACAGCCCTTGGCAGGCAGTGAGACGCAGCCGACCCTCCAACCCAAACACTTCTCCCACATCATTCACTGCATGCGGCATAGGTTGCGGCACAGGTTGTGCACCTGAAGGTACTCTGATCAAAGGTATGGTGGAACGACAAGTGATCCACCACGGCATTTCCTCTTGAAGTGTGCGTACATCAGCAGCTGCACTGCGTTTATTCGATGCTGTTGGCAGTGGCACGCATACCCAAGACGCAAGCAATATTTGGGCCGTATTCCATGTGGTATATTGATGAGGTCTGCATGCATATGGTGTACGCCAACATTCTTGACTTTCAGTGGCTCGTTGTTCTATGTCTGCTGCAATGTGTGGCATGCTGTGACGGACACGTTGATTGTCAACTTGCTCAGAAAGCTCATATGAAAGAAGTTGAGCCCATGCAACATCTAATATATCGCGTGTGCATGTCAGTTGGGCTGCACTGCCACCACCTCTTGGCAGCCACTGCCAGTGGCTGACAGCCAGCTTCCCAGAGTTGAGTTCTGACATCATCTATCAACTTCCTTTGCACACTCTGGCACATGCAACCTGCGTCTGTTCTATGACATCCAGGAAACGGTATGTTGCATGTTTTGTCACAGTGCATTGACGTTTGTCATTGATATCCCTTTTGTCAGCTGGCTCCTAACTGAGAAGTTGAGGGGCTCAATCTGGGCAGTGCTGGCATTGCCAACTTGACATGTACGAAGCTATGCCAGAGCTGGCTGCACACTGGGGTCCAGTAGACCGGGCAGGGCCCTGTCTTGTTCATTGGTCATGACCATTTGGCGATGGCAGGATTGCTATGGCTGATGGGTAACTTATATATATATGACCATTTGGTGATCACCAATTGATCATGGCAATGACTCTCAACGGTTCTCAGTCAGGTACCACGTAGTATACACGACCACAGTGTAAAAGATATCCAATCCCAACACCATTCTTAATCCTCAAATAGCTGGCAAATGCGTAGGCATGCGAACAGGCAGCTGCCTCGGGCGTTTGGAATGTCATCACTGCAATGCAAATGGGCCACAGCAGGCTGCTGTTCTTGTCCATAAGAAAGTTTCTTTGTCGGGTATGCTCCAGCATGGAGTAGTACTTGTCATCAGCAGTGGCTACTGGAACCAAGCCAGAGAGTTCTAGAACCTAGAAGATCTCCTATGGAACAATATCATTTCCTGCTTTGATTGAGTCACCGGTGATAGGCTTCAGTTCAGTCACCGGTGATAGTGGTTGATGATGAGGTGATGGTGATAGGCATGTGGTGTACTGTCGGCAGAGCCATCATCATCACCATCACTGAGAGTTGGCACAGTAACACTAAGGAGCTCAACAAATTGCAAGCTCGGGTGCCACCCAAGGCAGTGTGACACTGTCTTGTCTATAATGCTTGGCGAGAACAAGCAGTATCAAAACTTGATGTTGAAACTACTGTATTTAGATGCAGATTTCAAATCAGATGATCGCCGCAGCTGTCAGGCAGCCTGAGAAGTTCTCAGGGACCTGACAGCAGCTGGTGCTGCCAACCATCAATCAAGCCCACCTTGGTGGTACCACCAAGATGCAGTGCAGCACTGTATAGCAGCAATTGAGGCAATTGCCTTTTGGAATGTCGAATGGAATGCCTTTCCAATCAACACAGCACACATGCTGTTGGTGCGGCCGTATGTATGGCCTTCCTTTGAGCGTCATGGTGCAATCCACAATACCACAAAGCACCACAGACCATGACAGCATATATAACAAAAGATAGTGCACCATCTGAGTATTATATGCCAACCTCATGCTATGGGGTGTACTACAATGAGTTAGTACTCCCCAAAGAGCCTGTCCATCAATCTTCTAGCTCACAACACACATCCCCGAGCTGACGGGCTACTGCTGTACCAGCTGTGAGGTCGCTGCTGTCACCTGCTCTGCTGCTGCCTGTCCATCTGGCGTCTGCGCTGCAATGACCCCTGTATAGTCCTGCAAGGGCCCAATCTTTGTGAGAGGCCAGTACTTGAACACTGCACGCCCAAGAATGTTCTCCCTGGGCAGGGGCCCCCATACATGAGAGTCATAGCTGTTGTTGCGGTTGTCACCCAGGCAGAACACCTGCAGCACCACAAGGATGGAGTTATAGCACAACTGCTTTGTGAACATGCAGCCAGCAGATACCAGGGTGCGCCAGTGGCAAGCTGCTATTCAAACTGCAGATTGCCTGCTGAACAACAGCGCTGTGGCGAATACTGTGGCTGCAATACTCCGATGCGTTGATGGCTGTGACACATCATCATCATCATCATCAACATCAACATTATCATCATCATCGACGTCATCATCATCATCCGCCAGGCATGCTACATATGACTCTAACATCTCAAATAAATGCCAGGCAGAACACTGACTCACATCACCAGGTGGCACCACCAGCTTGCCCAGCGTGTAAGCTGGCTTCTGATAGATGAAGGGCTCAGTGCGGGGCTGGCCATTCACATACAGCGTGCCATCATGGACCTGCATCATGATGCATCATCACGCAGTTGGCACAGCAAGTCAGTGAGCCTGGGGTCACGGCCAGTCAGTGAGCCTGGGTTGTCAGGGGTTCATGGCTGCAGCCCAACATGATCTCAGCCCTGATGCTGTCCTACTAACCATCCCTGGTCCACAGCCATGGCCCATGTCTGTTGTCTCTCAGCGGCTGCTGTACTGACCTCCACTGTGTCTCCCTCCACTGCCACAACCCGCTTGATGAACACATTGTCACCAAACAGGTCCTTGCTGCCAACACCCTCTATGGGATGGAAGATGACAACATCGCCAGGAGCAGGTGGCCTGCAGGGACAAATGGGGAACACTGCAGAGTGTGATGCAGTGCAACACTGCCAGGGATGACCAGCAGACAAGTTGCTGTCAGAGCAACACCTGCAACAGCCTGCCATTTGGCAGTGTACAGCTTGCCCATGGCTTCAACCTCTACTGTTCTGCCGAGATGTCAGCACATGCCCTCCACTTGCCGTACATACTGCACAAGAGGCGACTGCTGTACACATGCGCTGCAGCATACGACTCCTTTACCAGCCCATAGCCACTCCCACCTGCTGAATTTATATGTGAGTTTCTCTGCAATGAGCCTGTCTCCAACGTCAAAAGTCGGGTACATTGACAAGGAGGGGATGAAGCGGGGCTCAGCAATGAACCTGTGAAGCAGTGGACAGGTGTCAACAGCGTGATACAGTATGAGCATGCACGCATGCACCGTGGATGTGCAGGGGCTACCACGAGACGGTAGCAAGATAAGTCAAGGCACTCATAACAGCAGCGTGGCGCTTTTCACCAGGGCTATGGCAGCGTTACACTCGACACACTATTACAGGGTGCCTTCAGCAGACATGGCTTACCAGTGTTGGCCAACAGAGTATATATTTGCTGTATACTCCCTACACAGGGGGCATGCATGCATGCATGCATGCAGCGGACGCTGTCTAGACATGGGTAACAAAGCATGCATGCATCACTCTGCTGCTCGTTTGCAGGCTGTGTCTGTTGAGACTGTGGGCGGCCGGGCTGCAACTTGTAGCATCATTATCTAGAGACCCACCAGCGAATGCCATACGAGATAGCGAGTGCGAGTGTAATCGTCAGGAGGTCATCCTTGCTGATGTTCAGCCCAAGAAACTTGATGTACCCATCGTTGCCTGCAGCTTGCTGCTGCTGCTGTTGCTGCTGCTCCTGGCCCTGGCCAAACTCTTCTACCTTCAACTTGGGTGCATCTTCTGCGCATTCAGTTAACGTCCTTCAACGTCATACGCTTACGGGCAACCAACAACAAGATGATGAGATCTCCTAGCACTCACCTGCTCCTGTGTTGCTGCTGTTGGCCCTGCATACCTGTGGACGCAACTTCACTGCACCTCTGCACGGTAGCACAGCACGGGATAGCTTTACGCGAGGATTGCGTGGGGCCAATCAGGTTGGGAGTACAAGATTTTGCAGTTACCTGACGGCTAGACTTGGCAAACCCACAGTTGACCTGTGCACCTTAGGAGCATAAAAGGTATGCCTGTAGTTGGATGCAATGCGATACATTGCTGCTATATTCTGGCACCCAACGTGTGTACAATTACAGTACAGCCACCTCAAACCAAGTCTCTCCGTCAGATGCCCCTGCAAGCTGCGTCACTCCTGCTTAAGCGATTTGCAAAGTGCTGGTTACCCATTACTGGGCGCGATCCTCCTGTTAAGTCTGTCACCTGTCATGTGCACCATTTCGGTGCCACAAGGATATGTATTGTGCAGGCACGTACATGGCAGCACATTTGTCAATCAAATGGTTTGGGCTTGCCCCGACGCTGCAAACTGTTGCAAGGAAGGAGTTGTCAGGACCGCTGCGAATATCTGTCTGCTCGCGTGCCTTCAAACACAAAGCATCGTGTCACAAACCAACTTGTGCAGCCTTTTAGATGATATCTGGGTGGCTGTGGTCCAACGCTGCTGAGAAGCAGGGAAAGGCACACAAGCAGCGAACAGTGCAAGATGCTGCAGTGTTACGCCTCAGAGAGCTGCTGAACACGCCAGAGGGTGGCATCGCAGCAAAGCAGCTCGTGCAAGGTGCATGAACAGCCATGGTATAGCAAAGTGGTGGCTGCTGATGGCTTTGTAAACATCAGGCCATGTACCTCTACTAGCTGTTGTTGTACATGGGTGCTTGCAGGAGGAGAGTTGTCTACAGCTGCTGACCTGACATCAGATGTTTACTTGCGACGCTGGTTGACTGCTAGAAATTGGAATGTCTCCCACACTTTCTCCTGCATCATTAAGCATGCTGCCTGGCGGGTGCAGACGATGCCAAACGGCTACCTAGATGAGGTGGGTGTCACTGTACCGTTGCACTTGCCTGAAAAGAGTGCAGGAGTGGCGAGTGTATCGTTCCGCTACTACTGACTTGGAATAGCAAGAATCAATTCAGTGATAAATGGCAAATGGTTTCATCAAGCCATCAGCTGGCGTGCAGGCTTTGCTCCCATCTCTCTCCGACAAGAAGACATTCCTGCAAGGGCTTGACATCTATGGGCGGCCAATTGCCATCACTCAAGTGCGCAAGCATCTTGTGAAGAACTCCAGACCACACGAGATGGCCCTATACACATGTTACGTTATCAATGCCATGGTGAGGCAACATGTATGCTGCTAATATCTTGAGAAGTGCAGTATAAGTGACCCCAACAGATAGACTCACAGCACTGATGCTTCCAGTATCATTACTACTGATCTTCTGTGACCACCTGGCAGATACTAGAGCTGTGGCACGGGGTGTAGGCCAGCTGGTTCAGGACGGGTGTGTGAGGCCATGGAGCCGGACGCTAACATATGATATCCGCGTCTGGGCTTGTATCCAGGTTGCAATGTGTGATCGTCAGAGAAACGCTGGCTGTCGTGTGGTTGCCATGTTCGACCTGACAGACACTGGACTGGCGAACCTGGACTTTGGGGGCCTGAAGATTATTCTGGTGAGCTGTCAGCTATTAAACTAGTTGCCCTCTGTACACCATGACAGTGCAGTCACAAGGAGTGGTTTCTATGCAGAGTGCTGCGCCAGTCTATGAATGCAGGCGCAAAACACATTAGTGGGAACGTAACCATGGATGGTTGTCATGCTTGTTGCTGGCAGGCGTGCCACATGATGCCCCTGGTGCTTGCAGGATGTGCTGACGCAGCACTACATTGAGGTGCTGGATGTCATGATCATGTACAACCCTCCCCTGGTGTTCTGGGGCCTGTGGAACAGCTTCAAGCTGCTGCTGCCCGAGGCCACACGCAGCAAGATTATCATGGTGGATCCAGGAGACCTCAAGCAGTTGCAGGCAATGGTGCCACATGATGTGAGTGGGACCAGACTTGAGCATGCGGCGGGGGACAGGTGATATGATTGTTAGGCCGGCATGGGGAGACTCTGGCCACTCACATACTGACAGTCGTTGCCTTGAGCCAACAACCCTAGCAACTGAGGCTTGCCAAAACTGGGTGCAGCCTGCCAGCTGATGGTGTGCAGGAGTAAGTATTGCTCTGCATATGCTTGGTAGCATGTTGCAGCTTCCAGTTTGCGGCTTATTCAGTCCACTGTGTGATATCAACGGTCTCCGGCACCGGTCTGCAACAGGTGCTGCCTGTGGAGTACGGTGGGAAGGCCCAGCTATTGCCGGTTGATGATGCTGTCAGAGCCTTCAAGCTGCCTCCATACCCGCACATACCAGGAGCCAGCACTATTCAAGGCAGCTTGTGTGGCAGTGGTGGTGCCATGGGGGATCAAAACGGGGATGACGCAACTGCTAGTATAGCAGAAGCTAGTGATGCCACCCAACACAAGGGTTGTGCCGAAGGACCAGCTGCTTGCCACGCCAGAATTGAGGTACCCTTGTCTACACAGGGGTGAGTGTGGCTTAGAACATTCATTCATCACACTGCATCAGGTCCAGCAGGCTAGCAAAAGTCAAAGGAGCAATGTGTAAGGTTGTTGGCCAGCTTGTATTCAACATTGCAATTGAGGCAACAGCAAGCGATGTCTCTACACTATGCAATGGATCATTGTTCCCACAGCATATATCAGCACTGGATGCTGCATTGTTCTGTCCTTATGCCCTGTGTTGTCAACAGTCGGCTTATGCTGTGATGTGGATGTCTGTGGCAAGAGTTTCTTTGGCATCATGCATATGGCTGGTAAGTATGGGTACTCCTCTGTGATCAAGTACTCTTTGGGAGGCTTGTTCCACTTGTGAGGCAGCCTCAGCCTAGGTTATGTAATCGAGAGTTGTTTTCTGTGTGTGCTGTTACAGTCTACTAGACCAACTTACATTGGCGGTTGCACTGGGTGGCTAGTGCCTAAAGCAGGAAAAGACAGCATGCCTTGATCTTGTCCTGGTGTATGACATTATCATTGGTCCTTTGTCTGTGGCATGATGATTGAGAACTTTTAAACTTACTCCCATTTATGCTACTAGTGGTGTGGATGCCGCATGGCCCTCACTTCTGTTGTGGAGCTGCTTCTCAACTCTCTTTTGATGAGCGTCGGGATTGATTATCATATGATGATCTTGGTGGTTATTTGGGAGGGTTTACTGCGAGTTGTCACTTTCAGTAGTCTTGCCTGGACCTTATCCTGGAATGCTTCTAGTAGGCAACCTGGCCAGGGCTCAGGCCACACTATGAGGTGACCTCGCTCCTTGGCCTGCCTCGGTGTAGTCCCTTTTCAGATACTTTGTAGAATCTTGAATGGCTCGCAAGTCAGTTTGATTGAGCGTCTAATGGCTGGGACAATGACAATCTTGCTCTCCCCCAGGAAGACTGTCCATCATTGTGGATGCCTGGTTGCACCTGTTGCTCTCAGAAGAAGAAGAAGAAGAATTACCCTTTCCGGCCGCAAGGCCCTTGGGAATATGTATTTGGTGGCTCGGCCACACCGGCACACCAATATTAGACCACCCTCAGGGGCGCCTTCAAGGCACAAAAGCCCACCCAGTGGGGGTGGTATTTTGGCAACTCACGCCATGATAACACCCAGCAAAACTGTTGCTCCCAGATGGTCGTGGGTCCAGCATTTGTATAACGTCAGAAAGGGCGATACAGACTGTAAAAGAAATTTAACCGCAGCAAGTAGTAATGCTATGGCAAATGCGCTGACATGCCTTGGCGCCGCCACCCTGGTATGATGCTTGTGCCTGTATGTGTGTACCTACTGTAAAAGAAATTGAGCCATGCAACAAGTTGAGATGCAATGGCAAATGCACTGACATGCGTTGGGGCGTCACCCTGTGTGCCTGCTGCTGTGATCAGAACCTGTGCAATGCTCACTGAACTTGGCTCACTATCGACGAGTTACTGTGCCAATTCTCAGGAGAGGGGGGGGGGGTGATGGATTCAGTGATGGTGATGATGATGGCTCTGCCGACAGTACACCAGATGCCTATCACCATCACCTTATCATAACCACATCACCGGTGACTGAACTGAAGCCTATCACCGGTGACTCAATCAAAGCAGGTAGTAGTCATAGTGTGACTTACAAGTTGTAAGACCGGCTCTTGACCTAAGGAACATATGGTGCATGAAACTGTGTAACAATGCTGATCACATAATTCAAGAGACGTTCTCTTGACTCTGACAACCAAGCGCCGCTTCAATGTGGCAGGCTTGGCGCTGATTGACCCGCTGCTGGAGTCTGCGCTGCAGCGTGCACTGCCACCGCACTGAGTGCCTAATAGTCACCGGCATACGGCACCTTCTAGGGTTGTAGCATTCCTGCTGATGACGGCAGCACTGAGCTGACGTCTGTGATGCTGCAATCCGGGGTACCGGCTGTCAAGGGGCCCGCTGACTCTCTTCTGTTCTGTCAATGCATCACTGAGGAACAAGGAATGTATCTAAGGCCAGACTCTGCAAGGTAGAAGTGAACAGTCCTGTGCCAACATCGCTAGCAAGTGCTTAGATCACTCTGGACCCGTCCACAAGGCGTGGGCACCAAATAGCAGGAACAGAACCCCGCCGATGACCTGCAGCAAGCAGACATGGCAGCCATGTAGTGCAGCGGAGCTGTGCACTATCTCTTTAGCATGAGATTAACTTATCGACCCTGTCTCCTTGTTCCGCCTCTGGACCTCTGCACACCCGCGTTGTCCTTCAGGACTTGCAGTATGGCCATGGTAACAACTCGACTCACTGCTGGTGTGACCCAACGCTTGTGTCAGTGAACACTATAGAAAAGCATCAGTGGCTGCCAGCGTCTGCTGCAACTGCGCACTCCTGGTGCTTACCCCCACAAGTTTTTCATTAATATGCTCTGCCAGGTGCTTGCCTCCCAACACCGCTGCTCCAGTACACGCTGCATGACCAACAATGCTGCCTATGATAACACCTACAACGTCCAACTGGGCAGCAAGCCTACAACAGCATACCAGCAGAACATGCAACACTTTGTGAAGTAAGCATGCCTGTCCCTGAGCTGCTTTCTTCTGCAACTGTGGTGATATGGCGACAATATGATGACAAGATGACGGCGATATGATGGCATGCCACTATGTGCATGTCTAGGACCATCGTTGAGTTATGTGTATGCCATTGGGTGCTGCATGACACAACCACTTTCAGTTTGCCACCGCACTCTAGTGATTACTTGTGTCAGCTGCAGAGCTCACCCAATAGTTGCGATCTGGCTTCTGTCTCCCCATTCTGCCAGAAAGGTGAGTGTGAAAGCCTTAAGGAACACTTGTGAGAACAACACATACAGCACACGCATCAATGCAGAGCTCTTCCTGGCCGGATCCTTGCCAGCACCCCCAGATAACTCCTTCTCTACCTCTTCTAACTCAGAATCACCATCCTGCACAATGCACAGACCCTGTTGTGATGAAGGCCTTGTTGTATATTATGACAACAGTACAGTAAGACTTTGCAAATCAAACTATGTATGATTAAGAACGCAAACAGGAACTGCTACCTGCACAGCTGCTTGAACTGACCATGAATGTTGGTTACTGCACTTTTACAATACGTCTCTCGCAGCAGCAAATTTGTGAATGCGTCTGTGAGCTGAAGGCCTGAACCCTGTCATTAAAGATCACTTACCGCTGTGTGTGTGTAAGCGTCATACAGTGTCTTGAAACCAAAAAAGAAGAATAGTATCGTAGCTGCATAGTGTGTATACACCTTGGATATCTGCATTTGGCCAGATGGTTTTAATTTGGGGACGCCTCTCAGCATCACACATGCACGCAGGTGCTGAATGCAGGCCTTACCAGGTTCGGCGCTGCCCAACCTAACAGTGCTGAAAGTACTGTCATAGCTGCTAAAGCACTCAAAGCACCAGCAAACACCTGCACACACAGTCAACCAGCAAGTGGGTCAGCAGACCTTTCACACTGCCAATGGTTGACATTCCAGTGAGCGAATGACCTCATGAGCTCACCGTCAGCCTTGAACTGCGCATGGCCATGATTGCTGCTATGAAGAACGTCTTATCGCCGATCTCTGATGCACCAATCACCCCAATGGACTTGCCAAGTGCCTCCACAAACCTTCTCGACAGGCCAGCGGTACTCATAACTGTACTATTCAATGATTCAAAGCCAAAAGTTCTAGTCAAAAGTGCCCTAGATACTCCAAGGTACTGATCAGGTCCTTGCATAGAAGCCGCTACACTGTACTGTTCAAACGCAAGTCAGCAGGACTGAAGGGCTCTACACTTGAATACAATAACCCATCAGTAATGCACATTGAATGTGTGTCACATGCAGGCTGCCAACAGCCAACTGAATCGCACTGCCGTCTCCCCCAACGTATGGCACCGTGTAACCTACATACGATTATCCAGAACTGGCCTAAAGTCAGGATCGCATGAAATCTCTGAGGGCATGTCTAGCAACGCACAGGCTGTCAGTTTCCCTTCTGACATACTGAAAGTCGGAGCATCCTCATCGGAAGATGCCTTGGTTTGTGTCAAATTGCCGATTGCAGCAACTTGAGATCCCTCAAGCTCCTTATGTGGTTGCGGGCATCACACTGACAAAGGAACGTGGAGATTCTTTGAGAGGTTTCTGCATGCTTCCCATAATAATAATACATTGATGGTGTTTGTGATGAATTGCTACGGACAGAGGTTGAGGAGCGTGTCCAGTGTCCAGGTCAGCTGCTTGGCGAAGACGCACTGCAGGAGCGCACGGCGCCAGCCATGCAGGCTTCATGCCATTCAAGCCAGCTCTACTAATTTGGCAGATAGCAGCTCGCGGCGGCAGCAAACCGCTAGGTTGAGGGATGCACTGCTTCTCGAGAGCTTGGAGCGTCTGTACCACCTCAGCCCGTTGCATCCTCTTAGCTACGCTGGCTCCACAGACCAGCACACCATATCAGATCCTTTATGGTCGCATGGCATCTTCTCGGTGTCGGTTGACGACAAGCCCCCTCAGACCAAGAAGGGGAGTCAGGAAAAGTGCCCAGACTACTATGCCAATGTGGGGGATGCCATTCGCACACTCAGAGATGATGTTCCGCATCTCTTTGAGCGTGAGCTCAATTGTGAGTGTCAACAGCCTTATATGTGTATCCTGCCAGCTGACCATGCTTTGGGTGCCAACATCGCAAGTCACTGCCTTGCCTCAACATGCATATGTACATGTACAAATGTCAGGAGTGACCATGCCCTCAGAGGCTTTTTAGAGTGGGACGCTGTCACTTGACACACTGAGCGGGCAACCACCACTTGGCATGTGTATACTGACTGTGCAGAAAACATGTCTAATCTGGGCATGTTTTGGCCTCTCACATGGCTGCTGACGGTTGTTGAAGGGTAAGAGACATCACACTGCATAGTTGTTGCTTGCTCATTGCTTCTGTTGTTTTGTGCTGTAGATGACATTTACCGTGATGACATTACGTTTCGAGACCCCCGCAACAGCTTCTCAGGCATGAAGAACTACAAGCTCATCTTCTGGTCCTTGCGCTTCCATGGGCGCATCTTCTTCAAGAAGCTGTATGTGGAAGTGCGGCGCATCTGGCAGCCGCAGGACGGTCTCATCTGCATGCGCTGGACAGTTCACGGGATCCCCCGTGTGCCCTGGGAGGCCGAGGGCACATTTGATGGCATCAGCCAGTACAAGCTGGACAGTGAGGGCAAAATATATGAACACGCTGTGGACAATGTCATCCTGCGCGACCCTCCCATGCAGGGCATAGGCCCCTTGCTTGCAGGCCTCAACCTGGTGCCAGGCCAGCCTCAGCAGCCTGTACCAGGTGGGATACAAGCAGCAGCTTCAGTGGGTCCACACCCACGCTGTTGCAGCAGCTGCACGCTCATGAGCAGCAGGGGAGGCTGCGGTGTCTATGTGTTCATGTGTGCATGGTACACCATTGTAGCATGTATCAACAGCAGCAATGCTGTACACTTTCCTGGGGGCTGGCTCTTACGCTTGCGTGATTCATGGCGCTGCTGTGCTGTAGGTGCCTGGTTCAAGGGGCTGGAAGAGGGAGCAGCAGCAGCAGCCAGTGCAGCAGCCAGTGCAGCAGCCAGTACACTAAATGACAGCAACGGTTGGCTGGCAGCTATTGTGCACTTTAGCTGGGTTCACTTGTATGCAGCATCGCTTGGAACATTGCAGCTGCAGGGAGGTGAGCAGCTGGTACCAGTTACCGCAACAGGAGCTGCGGACCCCAGCCAACAGTATGTCCATTGAGGTGCACATTGGATGCTTGCACAAAGCTGTGTGGGCCTTGTTGCCTAGGAGGATGTGCCTTGTCAGAGCCGCAGCGCCTTGCCAGGGCCACTGTATCATCTGTTGCAAGTAGGGTGTGTGTTATTTGTTGGCTGATGATGTTTGTCTGTAAAGCAGATGGTTTATACCTGAGTTGCTGATGTACTTGAACAATGTATCATACCAAGGAGTTGGTTTACTCAGTCTGCTCTCCTGGTGTTGGTGGCCAGCAAGGATAAACTGGCACCTGTGTCCCCTTATGCAAGCTCAGCACTGGTGGTGTGATCATGGCCTGTGTGGGGGACGGAAGCTCTGTCAGAGATCAGGCTGTGCTTGTGCCATGTATGCATCTTGGCGGTAGAATAGCGTTGCATATTGCTTGTGGCAGACCAGCAGTTGTGGGGCGGGCCAAATTGCTTCCCGTGCCTGCAGTTGTGTTGGGTGTGTTGAGGGAGACTTGCTTAGGCCCACGTACATCATGAAGAAGGATTGGCTTTGGGACAGTCTCAGCTGTGATTGCATATACAGCAGTTTGCAACATTTGTTGTTGTGCACAAGTTTGCCAAGGTGGTGGTCGCTGCTGCTGATGGTTGCCTGATAGCCTGGTGAATGTGTTGACAGGCTTCACTGCAGTCAGCCGGCATGTGATCTGCATGTTGTTTACACTGCATCTTCAGGGCACCATCAGGCCCTGTGTGCCATGAGACGAGGGTGATAAGCAGAGTGGGTGAGTCATTTGGTGCACTTGTTGCTGTTGGATGATCACTGCCATCAGTATTGATGTTGCCTATGATGATCATGTCAATCACTGCTTCCAGTATTGATGCTGCCTAGCACCACAAACATCAAACACCTGCATCACTGGCGTGTGCTTGATTGTGGTAACCAGTCGGCTGATGCAGCAACGATATTCCAAAATATGAAGTATGGTTTCGCAGAGGCTGCTACCTGGAGATGCTTGTGGAAAATGTCATGGGTGACATCCGTGGAGGTTGGCATGGGACCATCAGCGCACACTTGTTGGAGTTTGCCATCCTTAGCATGCATCTGCCAGATCAGCCAACTTGCAGCATGGCTCAACGGTCCAGGGTTTTCATCATAGCCCGCTTGGTAAAGAAATGCACTATTGGTCGCGTGGCGGAAGTTTGGCATAGGCTCGTACAAAGGTGATCATCTTCTACGTACGCAAGTGCGTGGCCCAGGGATAGCAATTGTCAACGCCGAGGATCAGGTTTTGCGACTGGTTTTATTGCCCCAGGTCTCTGCACTGAAAGACAGGGGATTGTCAGAGGCTTGCCGACGATGTGCAGAGCTCGGTGGCACTCTGTCCAAAGGACCTGCGAAGCCCCGACTGCAACATGTACTGGTCGGTGGGAACGGTAGATGCTGGAAAGTCAGCCCTGTTGTTCATGCTGCTATATGCCCACCTGCACGCATCATCATGCCAAACATGCTTGCAGGCCTCCCAGCAGCCTGTGGATTTGCCTGTTTTGGACCTGCACTGCAGTAGCAGCAGGGACTTTGGGACATCAGTTGGCATGGCCACCGGAACTTTGATAAGGCAGAGATTCTCAGCTAGCAAGGGGCTTCATCGCTGCATGCAGTATGCTGCACTGCCAGAAGGCCAACGTGTAGTAAAAGAAATGCTGAAGCTCCACAGCGAGCTGTTTCCCAGTTATGTAGAGGAGCTGAGAGGGCTGGCTGCAGGTGCAAACCTCCCCTTTGAACAGGTCAGCACAGCCAAAGCATACATAATAGCTGGCGTCGTTAAGAAGCATTTGCCATCTGCTGTGAAACAGAAAGGGTGGTGCCACAGCTTGCTTACACAAGCCTAGCGATGTCTTCTGCTCCAGTCCTGCCAAGATGACTTCTAAATCTGCAGCACTAATAGCATTTGATTCGTTTGTTTGACCACTCACCCAACGCATGTTATGCCTGCTGGGGCGTTTTCATGACTGCAGGTACTGATTGCTAACATGCGCCAGGAGCTGTCAATGGCCATGCAATCACAAATTCCTGAAGAACAGGACTCCTGCACTGATGTGCTGCTGTCTGCACCCAGCCAGCAGCTGAGTGCATCTGCAAGAAGCCCAAATCTGCCGAGCAGTTACCAGCAGCAAAGAATTACTGTTCTTGGTCACAATGAAGACATGACTCATGACACAGAGGGTAGAGTGTACTTTGTTAGGTTCACAAACACAACAGTAGACAGCAACAGTGACAGACGGCAACCACGGTTCATCAACCTGCTGCAAGGCAGCACACAACAGCAGCAGTGGTGGGGGGAGCAGCAGAGCAGAAATAGGTCTTTCACCTGGCTGGCCTTCTTATATGCTGGAGAGCTGGCCAGCTCGGGCTTTGGCTTCAATGCGGCCGGCATTGGCTTCACCCTGAATGCTGTGTTCCCTGCAGCAGCGGCCATGCCAGGGGTTGCACGAAACTTTGTATCACGTCAGCTGCTGGAGGCCAGAAGCATGCAGGAGGCTCTGGACATCATTGGTAGACCAGGCCAGGTGGGGCATGTGGGGCTCCAAAACAAAAAGTGGACTGAGGGCCCGGAGGGGGGGGGGCATGTACCTCTGTGTGTGGTGTTCACCAGGCTAGTATAACTATGGCCATTCTCAACACGGGAAAGCCATTATACTACCATCATTCTGCAACATTGCTCCTAAAATGCACTGAAGTTGCAAAACAGACGCCAGTCGCAGGTTGGCAACAGAACAGGAAGAGAAATGACAATCTGGAAGTATGTACGTAGTCACTGTTCATGGTGTTGAACAAGTCAAGCCTGCTGTTTCAAGTTCCTTTTGCTGCTCTGCCTCTTCTCGTGCCCTCAGGCAGTTGGACACAGCTACAACCTGTTTGACCTCACCAGCAAACGCATACTCAACGTTGAAGTGGGACCAGGCAGTGTCATGAGTGTGATGCAGATCGCACACAGCCAGGCTGGCCCAACATCAGCCAGCTGGTATTTCCATGCAAACATGTACAAGCACCTGGTGCTGCAGCAGCGCATTGACAACAGCAGCTATCACAGGGAAGCCAGAGCACTGCAATTGCAGGTGAATCCTTCTGGCCAGGAGCAGCAGTGACATCATATACTCTGTCAGAAGTGAAGAATTGCTTCTGTGCGGCTTTCTCCAGCGCCGAGTATGCCGCCTTGCAATCATACCGTGTTAATCATATGCCCTGAAGTTCAGGCTCACAACTGCACACAGGCATTCCTGTGATGTTGTCAATGGTATGGTCCCCACAAACACTGTAAACAGGATCATGAGCCAGAGGACCTTGTTTGCTGTAGCTCTTCAATGAGTCACTCCCCATGTCTCACCGCCCATGCCACTGCCTGCAGGCCCCTGCCACCGCTGCTGATGTGCTGACAATCCTTGGCGATGTGGCTGATCATGAGTACCCAATCTACCGGGCCGGTGGCAGTGCTGTTGATGCTGATGTCGTCACGCTGTGCACAGCCCTGGTCGACCTTGAACACGCTACCCTAGAGGTCTACACGGGGAACCCAGCACAGCAGAGCAGCAGAAAGCTGCAGTTGAAGGTTGACCTGCGTGACTTGCAGCTGTTGCCGTTGTCAACCGGCTCGCAGTCATCCTTGTGAGGGATTGACTGCTTCAGGATGTGGGCTGGTGGTCTAAAAGCTTGCAGCAGACGGCATACATGGACTTTGCAAAGCTTGGCTTCACTTTCCCAATTCAACACTCACACTCCAGTGTACTTGATTGCGCTATCTCTTGATCTCTAAGGCTCATGTTGAGAAGAATAGTCCCTGACTGTCAATCTGCTTCTCAGTGCTTGCTGGTGCGCAACTGTTGCAGTGCAGGCTGCACTTGAGGGGTGTTTTGGGGGAGGGGGCCTGTTGTCATTGCAGTCCATCCTGTGCTGTCACAGCACAGTCTGCCCATGGTTCTGTACTTCAACAATGCGTCTACAAAGTCACTGACTGTTGACCAGCAGCACCCACTTGAGCAGCAGCGTTAACAATTGACCACCATGATCACTGCGAGCTGCTGAGCATACTCATCATGTGGCCTGTGTGTATTACCCAGTGACTGTACATCAAGTATCTGTCTGAGTTGGGTTGCATACCTGTATCATGGCAGTGATGTAGATTGATATTACATGTGGGAATATATAAGAGCCAAGTTTGCTAGCCTGGGCTCTATACACTGCCACACAGTGTGAGGCGCTTTCAGACAGGAGTTAAAAAGCAATAAACTCACTCATGGATTCACAGTGTGCGGACCGCAGACACAGCATGACCAAGGAGATATCTCATCGATCGATCAGCTCATGCAGCGATGCTATGATACAGCACATGCTGAGTTGTTGACAACCCATCTGCCGCGCCAAAGCCAGCTGATGCCCATCATACATGCTTGTTCACAACATGTACTTGCTGACATCAACATGTTTCAGCATGGGCTTCATGCAGGCCTCAACCATGTCTTCAGTCACCTCAAAATGCACCAGCAGATCACCACTGCTGCTGCTGCTAGCCTTGTTGCCATCTACTGGGCCCCTTGTACAACTGCTGTTGCTGCTGCCACCCTGCTGCTGGCCGAAATTTGCTGCTGACTCTGCGGCACATTCAGTGCCACTGCGACTGCCGCTGGCGCTGCTGCCATCACTGCTGCTGCTGCTGAGTGTCTGTCTTGCTGCTGCCACCTTCTCTGGTGCTTCAAAGCTGACGTCAGCCAGAACACGTTCCAAGACTGTATGCAGTCTGCGGGCCCCGATGTTGTCCAGGAGCTTGTTTGCCTCCTCTGCTGCCCTGGCCACTGCCCTGACGGCCCCCTCACTGAAGTGCAGGTCCACACCTTCTGTGGCCAGCAGCGCCTGTTGCTGTCGCAGCATGTTGTGCTGGGGCTCTGTGAGGATGCGGTAGAAGTCATCTGCTGTCAGGCCAGCCAGTTCCACCTTCACAGGGAGACGGCCCTGCACAGTGATCAGGCCAGCAACACACCCTCAGACGCACGCCCCGACACACACACTGCACAGCGCCAGGTCATGAGGGTCACAGCTCAATTCACACATGCAACCACAGCTGCCCACAATACTTCCAGCCAATGACACATCATGTTGTGATGGCAGCAGGGTGTTGACCATCAGGTCATCTGGTTTGGAGCCGGGCCCCGGTGACCCTGTCGGCCCCGGGCAGGTCATGTGAGTGTCAGTGCCTTGCACCTGGAGCTCCGCCAGCATGTCACCGGGCTTTGCACTGTGAAATGCTCCACTGGCGATGAACAGCACGTGCTCAGTGGACACATTGCCATACTTTGTAGCCACCACACTGCCCTCAAGTATGGGCAGCAGGTCACGCTGAACCCCCTCGCTGCTCACATTGCTGCCTGGCAAAACAAACATTCAACAGGGAACACAGGGGCACATGAACAACGCGCCTGTCATCACATAAGGCATGCAATGACAGATACTGGCAAGTGCAAATAATACATGGCTTGCATGATGGGCATGAGCCCCATCCTAGCTTCAGGTGACGATCAACTGCCTGAAGCTGCTGCCATCAACTGCTGACAGCAGTGCCAGCAACCTGTGACACCAGTGCATGCCTCAGAGGAAGGGGCCCTGAGCCAGTGTGATGTCTGTTGGTCTACGGGCAGCACTCACTTGTTGCTCCCCCTGCCCCCTTGCTCGTGTCAACAATTTTGTCAATCTCATCAATGAAGACAATGCCGTCCTCCTGGGCCGCTCTCAGCGCCTCCTGAACTACACGCTCACTGCTCAGGAAGCGCTCAACCTCAGCATCCAACAGCAGCTTGCGAGCCTCAGAGATCTGCACCAGGGCAACAGGGTCAGCACACACAGGAACAGTTATGGGGTGACAAACAGCAGACAGACAAGGCGTCCAAAAAGTCATGTGCTGGGCAGATGGTAACAGCAGGCCATCTGTTGTGACAGCATGGCAACACAGGTACTGTGCACAAGACACTCATCCCCCTGGCTCAATAAGAGTGCCTTGCTAAGCTTAGAATGTATGGCTGGTGTTGATGCAGTTGCCATGTCCACCTCTCCCGCCCTTTTCCCCAGCACACTCTGCTGCTGTCTGTCCCGCACAGGCCTGTCTGGCTCACCATCATCTTGGTCCTGCCCCTGCCCCGGCCTCTGCCTGGCCCATCCAGGCCATGCGCCCGGCGGCTGACCTGCTCCAGCATGCTGGCCAGAGCCCCAAAAGGAGTCCCACCTGCCGGCCCGGGTGGCCCAAAACCTCCCAGCGCTGCTGCTGCCCCGGCGCCGCCTGTTGGTCCCGCCACATCCCCCAGTGTGTCCAGGTCAATCTCAACAACGCTCTCGTCAAGAGCACCAGCACGATACAGGTCCCTGGGGAGAAGCAATAACAGGGACAGCTGGGCGTCAGTGGTTGGGAGGTGGCCTGCATCACAGCTGTTGACTCATCATGGTGACCTGTCGCCCCTGAGCACAACATCGCCCCACCCTGCAGCGCTCATACATCCTCAGCAAGTCGTTGCCAGTGCTGCTGTTGACCTTGCACACCCGACAGTCTGCCAGGAAGGCGCGGTCACCTGAATGTGTTGTAGGTTTCTGCCTTGGTTGTTGGTCCACAGAGTGCCGTGATGAGTATCTCCTCCACTACCCCTGCTGCTGCCTCCCTGAGCTGCTGCGCCAGGCGTGTGCGGGTGATACTGATGGCCGCCTCCATCAGGTCCTTCACAATCTCATCAACATCACGACCAACAAAACCCAGCTCAGTGAACTTGGTGGCCTCGACCTGAAAACCACCAAGTTCAGCTGTGAGGGGAGCAGGGAAGGCGTTGACGAGCAGGCACATGCAGACACACCGAGCACCCAGCACCAAGTGTCCGGTGTTGCCTCCTCTGATGGTGAACAGTCACCAGGGAAACACTGCCAGTTGCAGGTATGTGGGCTGAGGCATTCAATGCTCCAGGAGCAGCACCGCCCGCCCTCTGCCTACTGCCCACCTTGATGAAGGGCGCCTCCACCAGCTTTGCCAGGCGGCGAGCAATCTCTGTTTTGCCGCACCCTGTTGGACCGATCATCAAGATGTTCTTGGGCGTGATCTGGGCCAAAGGCAGGGAGGGGGGGAGAGGAGGAAGCAACAGCACAGCACAGCAAAGCGTGGCCAGCATGCTGCTGGACTGGTGCCAGCTGTGTCAATGTGTGCTTGCTGGTGACCACTCAGTGATGCCAGTCAGTGATGCCCAAGTGCTGCCCCAGGTGGTGTCTGTGTGACGGCAATGGACCCAGTGCAGCAACTGCTGCTGGGCCTTGCTGCCTTGGTCACAACTTAATTCACAAACACTACAAGCCTGGCAATTCAACCTTGCTTTTCCCAACAACTTATCCAATGCATGCAGCAGCCAACAGAAATTGTGAGAACTGCTTGGGACAGCGCCACCTGAGTACACGCACCTCTTCTGCTATGTGAGCTGGCAGCCGCTGTCGTCGCCATCGATTGCGCAGGGCCACTGCAACAGCACGCTTGGCGGCCTGTGACAACAAACAGCACAGGAGGGAGTCACTCGGCCCCAGCATTGGGCTGCAGGTCATGGATACATCAAATGGCGTGTTACCTGCCTGAAACAAGCGCTCTAACAGTCTACCTGAATTCTATGTGTGCGACCACTCCTGTAGTCACAGCTGGTGATGCGAATGCTGCTGACGGTTGGTTGTTTGCCAGCGTTTGCTCACCGCTTGCCCCACAATGTGTTTGTCAAGCTGCTTCATGATGGCTGAAGGGGTAAGCTGCCTTGACTTGGACGAGCCTGCAAGAGCCTTCAGGGCAGCAGCGAGGGAATCTGCAGGAGCTGCTGGACTGCTGCTGCTGCCAGCTGCTTGCCTAGGCCCACCAGTGCTGCTGCTGCCACCAGCACCAGGTGAACGTGTACCTGCTCCACCTTGCTTCGGAGGCAAAGAGCTGTACTCACAGATTCTGCTGCAGGACCTGTCAAGCTGTTGTTCTGCATTCGCTGCCGAGCTTACATAGTAAAGCTGATGTAGGCTCTCGTCTGGTACATGCCATAGAGATGAAGAACTGCCTGTCTCCCCAACTGCATGCGTATGGAGCTGCTGGGTGATACGCTGTAAGAATGATGCTGTGTGCCATCCTACAAAGCTGCTGGTACTCTGTTGCTCTTGTGCTGCTGTCATAAACTGCTGCTCATGGTGGGCACACGTTTCAGCATGGTGCCCTATGCCACCTGCTTGATTATTTACCGAGCTTTCAGATTGATAACCAAACGCCAGTGCGTCCAGGAGCTGATGCCAAGCTGCTACAGAGCTCAAACGAGCGTCGGGTGTTGGTCGAAGGCTTGAAATGGCACGATGCAGCTGCAACTTACTGGCCATGCGGACGACAACTGACCTGTACGATATTTGTTCAGAAAAGAGAGAAAACAACGTGATACTCAGGTCAACCTGCCGCAGTGATAGATGTGATTGGATCGATCCTCCCTATCACCCGCACAAGCCACCCGGAATAACACCTGATTGGATACGCTACTTGTACGACAATGCATCGCCTCAGGAATCGTGAGATATTTTGATGAAACATTGCAGCATATCTAAGCATACAAGCCTTTCTTCAAACCACTACAGGCCCTACAAAGAACCATTTCCACCACGTGCTGAAATGCATTGACTACGCTGTAGTACCATAGCCTACTTGGTTTGCTTGATGCCTACTACCTGCTGCTGCTGCCGCTGCTGCTGCCATCATCAGAATAATCAAACAATTATGCCTGCTGGCTTTGATTTGAAGAGGGCCAACCATCTGCTCAAGCAGGCGTGTGTGCAGTCACTACATAAGGAGATACAGCCCATGCGCCATGTTAGATATATGTTGAGGCTCAAAGTATGCAGCCTGCATTGTGAGCTGCAGCAGTTGAGTCACAATGTCAATGCAATTGAAGTTTGAACTCAGTACTGATCCATACACTGTGGCAGTCTCTATCTGTTTTACTGCGGTTTGGCAACAACCAAGCTCAAAGTTCACTGGAGAGCCAGCCATCGCTAACCCTCAAACAGAGAGTGACTCAGACAAGTGCCATCTGCTTTACGGCACATCTTAAGGGGTAAGCAACCGAACGACAGCAACACGTGGCTGCCCAGGCTTAGCTGTTCTGTGCATGGATCATGTTTCAGCTGTTCCTGGGCCCTGTAACTTCTGTATGGGCTGCTGCACCCAACCCTCTGGACCATACACCAGTCTCGGGAATGGCTTCAGCCCTCGTGCTGCAGCCTCTGACCTCAGCTTCTCATACAAGCTGCTGCCCTGCACACTGCTCAACCACCCACTGCTGCTGCCAGTTGATGGCTGCTCGGGTGGCAGATGTGCCTTCAAGACAGCAGTGCCTTTTGAGTCGGGCATGCTGTGTATGCACTGCTGCAGCGCCGCATCTGTGCTCACCAGCACCAGGAGCTGCTCGGCTCTGCTCACCGCTGTGTACAGCAGCGGCCGCTGCAGCAGGGAGCGGTAGGTGCTCATGTGCAGGGGCATCAGCACGACTGGGAACCCTCCGCCCTGGGCCTGCAGGACACACAACACAGTGTCAGCACACAAGACCGTTGAGCCCAAGAACAGCTCACAGGGCACTCCTCAACAGCATCAAGCACCTGCACCTGTAAGGGCCATGTTGTGACAGCATCCAGTGGTGCGCAGAATGCTGCCTAGTAAGCTCAATAGCTGCAAATGCTGCTCCTGGCTCCACACAAAGCAGGCAGTTGACAAGGCAGCACAACAACACGCGAGTGCAAGGGCCACAACAACACTGGCCACTTGTCTGCAGCCTCTTTGAGCACCCCCAGAGACCAAGCCCGTGTCAGGAGCCCGGCCACCTTGTGGACTGTTGTTGCCCAGGCAAGCTGGAGCTGGTCTGTGATCTGGGTGTCCTCGTAGGTCACACGGTGGGAGGCTGATGTGCCAGTGTTGCGGGGCGGGTAGCGCACCACCAGGCGCCTGCATGATGAAGTAGAAGAGCATCTGCCTGATGACTTGAGGCTGCTGCTTTACAGCTGCTGACTGGCTGACTGATGTACTGACTGACTGACAGACCAACTGGCATGCTTGCCTGGTGGAATAGCGAACTGCTGGTCAACCGAAGTGACACTAGAGTCGTCAACTGGTGCATGCAGGAAGAGACTTGCACTGCCATTGCACTGCTCCCTTGCACAACCACTTGTGTGTCGCTGTGTTGTATGCTGTTGCAGGAACATGCGCTCACCTGCCTCGCTTGTTGCTGCTTTTTGTGTCTGAGATGGCATCAATGTACCCCAGGTCACCGTTGTACACCTCCCGATCCGGATCATTCTCCAGGTGCACCACACGGTCTCCCACACGCCACACAGGCACACCAGCACCCCTGCTGTCATCTCCCACCTGCTGGTGATGATACCCCACGAGAGGCATCTCATGTTTGCTATCTGCTGGTGGATTGAGCAGCTCCTGCAGCTGCTGGTTGAGGGCCAGGGTGCCAGCTGCTGTCTTCTTAGTGGGGGACAACACCTGATTCAAGACCGCATATCCACAAAATACCAACATCAATATGAGTGATCTAGGATGCTGGCTTAATATGATGTGGCAGCACCTACAGGCTTGAGCCAAGTAGGGGTGATTGTGCCTGCCTCAATTGACAGCCTCCTCTGTGCTTCTGACAGCAGTAACAACTGACAGATAGGGGTTGGGGAACCTCATCACCCCATCAGATATACGCCACACAACTAGCCAGGCACCACATGCCCATGTTGCAGCTGATGTTCACCTGAACATCCAGCTGTGGATCACAGTCCAACAGCGGTACCAGCTGCTTCACTGCCAGCAGCAAAGCATCTCTGACACTGTCAACGCGCACATGATCAGGCAGGCGCAGCATGATGGCATTGCTTGGCAGCAGCAGCTTGCCTCTATCATCACGTGCCACTGCTGCTATGTGAGCTGCCAGGTCATGCTCCAAGGTGGAGGGACTGAGATCCCAAGTGGTCATCTTTGGCACCTCACCTAACAACATTGAGGTGTGCAAACAACACAACATGATAGCATGGCAAAAAGCTTGCCAAGGTCATAGCCTGTGGTTAATCAGGAGCCCCAGGACAGCCAGAAAGCACTGCATGCTGCAGTTGCCAACTGTTCACAAGTCAGTTGAGGCACAACGCATTGAACTGTTGCTGAGTTGGATCGTATGCCTCTGCAGGTTTCATATGAGCTTCGTTGTTGTTGATGTGCGAGCATGTAGGTGCCAGCCAGCCAAATGCCCTCACCCTTGTTGATAGCATGGGCTGCATGAACAATGGCACTGCCTGCTGCAGTTCTGTAGATCTGTCTGAGGTCCACACATGGCAGTATGCCAGCAGCCAGAGCAGCTGCCAGGGGCCGCCCAGCACCAACAGGAGGCAGCTGATCCGGGTCACCAATCAACAGCACCTGGCTCGCCTGCAGACTGCGGCCGGCCAGCAGCACAGCAGTGGATGAATAAAGCTGGTCAGTTGAGTGGTGATGTGGTGATCAACCGGGCAGCAGTAATGCAGTTGCATGTGGTGTGGTGCTGAGCAGGCAGCTTGTGGCTGGGGGGGCATCAGTGCTGCAGTACATGAATGCTTCAAGATCTGCCTGGGCCTGAGGGCAACACCCCCATGAGACATCGCAGCCAACAGCCACCTGGAAGCCTCAGACTGCTGAGCAGCAGGGTCGCTCACTTGATGGCATTGAACAGAGCAGCCGCCAGCTGTATGTCCATCATGCTGACCTCATCAATCAGCAAGCGCTCCACGTCCAGCTGCTTGTTCCGGCCAAACTCACACACACGCCCCAGGTCAAGATCAGTATCTCCATCAGCAGCACTGGCAGCAGCAGTTGCAGCAGCTGTTGCCAATGCACTGCTGTCGTATGCACTGCGAGTGGCTTCACCTGCTGATCCCACTGCTGCCAGTGCATTGTGTCCTCTGTAGCGCAGCAGACGGTGGATTGTGCTGGCACTGGCATGGTACAGGCCGCCCGGGACCGACACCTGCTCTTGCATACGCTGAGCAGCACGACCTGGACACAACACACGCACAGACAGAAATGTCCACATACACAAAGAAGTGAGCCATCCAAACATCGTACTGCTGCTGACCCATTTGTGGAACAAGCTACTTATGCAGTAATCTCACAAAAGCTCAGAAACACACCTACACCCCTATTACTGTGGTCATGAGTGTAGCACGCTGTGCATGGCTGCTGCTGATCCCCCCCCCCCTCCCGGCACACCACTCACTGACCTGTAGGTGCTGCCAGAGCCAGCTTGAGTTGGTGGTTGCCCCTGCCCTGCCAGGCCCTGGCCACTGCCAGAGTCGTGAGGGTCTTGCCACAGCCGGGACCACCAGTGAGCACCACCACAGGCAGCGCGGCAGCCAGGGCCACAGCCTGACGCTGGCCATCATTAAATGACAAGGGGGCGTCCAGCTCAGCTGACAGCTCCTTCTCACAGCGGGTGATCACCTCAGACACCTGAGGGGTCATCGCCAACAGATTGCTGCTGTCAGTGCCGGTGCTGCAACTACTGTGGCTCTTGTGACGTGACCTGCGTCTGCTGGTGCTATTGGTGTTGTTGCTGCTGCTGTTGGTGCTGCTGTTCCTCAGAATTGTTTCCAGTCTCTCGTGACATGCCTCTGATGAATCTACTAGAAACTTGATAACATCTGACTCAGCTGCGTGCAGCTCAGCCAACATGACCACTGCCCTCTCACTCCAGCCACTTGGCACGCGCTTGAACTGCAGCAGATCGGCTTGCTGCTGCTGACTGGTGTGCTGTGGTGACGCAGTCAGCCAATCTGCCTCCTCCACGACCACTCTCTTGTCTTTCACAAGCAACTCAGCGCCGGGCCGCAGGCTGCTGCCCGGAGGCCAGGACCTCAGCTGGAATCTGTCATCCATGAGGGCCCTGGCCTGCTCCTCCAGCTGAACCCAGTCCAGCGCAGTCTCTGCGTCTTGGTGCAACGCCTGGCGCAAAACATGATGCAGCACAGCAGCGGCACGCTCAGGGGCGCCTGGACTGAACCCCAGTGCCTCAGCCAGGGTTTCTGCGTGCTCCAGCTTAAACCCTGGCACTCTGCCAATGAGCCAGTACGGGTCTCGCCTGGCGATGGACTCTACTGCTGTTCGGTGCCTCTGTGCGGTGGCCAGGGCGATGCCTGGGGGCAGCTGCTGCTTCAAGAGCCAAGCAAAGGCAGCATGGTGACCTGCGAGATGCGGTGGCAGCAAAAGTGAGAGGGCACCAGCAGAAGTCACAGAAGGTGCCTGCACGACCTGGCCGCTGCTACACACTCTGGATCAACTCAACGGCAACAGCATCAGCAGCAGGGGTAATGCCCTGTGCCAAAGGCAGAGGGTGTCTTGCAGCCCTGGACGTACGGGATAAGACAACTCAGCCAGTCAAAGCAGGGCGCATGATCCAGCAGTAGATGCTCAAGGATAGGCTGAGGGCAAGTGCTCACACCTCTGCTGTTGTCCCAGTTCTCCTTGTGCTTTTGTGCCTGAGAGCGTCCAATGCCCTTGATTGCTGCTAGCTGCTCCACCGCTGTGTCGCTGTCCAGCACCTGAAGGACGTCCTGCCCCTGCAGACCCTGGATGATGCGCTCAGCCATCTTGGCCCCCACACCCGGCAGACAGCCGGACAGGTACGCCGCCAGGTCTGAGGGGTACAGGTCCTCGTAGTGATGCAGCCTGGGATTCAGGCGGGTAAACAGACACAGCATGTAATACATGGTGGGCGGGGAGTGCTAGCAGACTCCTGCCAGGCTCAACAAGCTGTTTGCCAGGCTCAACAAGCTGTTTGTCATGCTCAACATCAACTACTGCTTGTACACCCAAACCAGTCAATAGATTCAGCAGTGCCAGTGTGTGCTGTTGGTGAGCATGACGCTGTGAGGGCAGGCAAGCCGCTGTCCTCCGCTGCCCTCACTTGATCTGCCAGCCAAATGTGCTGTGATGCTCCCAGTCACCATACAGCTGAAGCTCAGCGCCAGTGAAAACACCAGGCAGGATGCCCTTGACAGTGACATAGTTCAACACATAGTGTCTGCTGCTGCCTCTGCCGCCCTTCTTGCTGCTTGCTGTTGCTGCTGACAGGGCTGCCTTTGCTGCTTTCAGTACTGCTGGACCCACAGCGGCATCAGTGCTGCCAGAAACCACCTGAACGGCAAACGGATGAAGAAGAGGACAGTCCCAGGTTGCAGGCCCCCGGGGGTCAGGCAGCTGGGGCTGTGCTCAGCAGCACCCGCCTTCCTGCAACACATATATTCTGCCAGACAGGCGTGGCACAGGTTGAGCATGGCAAATGTCAAGTGACTGGTTCCTGCTTGGTGTGTGTGTTGTTGTCAGTGTTGTTGCTGGTGGTGTGCTGTGTTCTCACCTGCACTTTGATAATCTTGAAGTCATTCTCACTCTCATGGGTGATGCTGCGCACTATTGCACGCACAATCACGCTGGACAATGGAGACCGGAGCTCTGCTGCTATTTCTGCTGGTAAAGCTGCTGCTTCAGAGGTTGCTGGCCGTTGCCTCAAGGTGGGTCTTGCCTGTTGCCGCAGCTGCTGATGTCCCGCAACATTACCCTGTAGCCTGCTGTGATGGGCACTGCTGCGGGGTTTTGGACGGAATCTGCGAGCACCTGACACTGCACCCCCTAGAAATGCAGATGGCTGCTGCTGTTGCTGCTTGTGCTGCTGAGGGCCTGTTGTTGAGGCCCAAATCTGTACTGAACCTGTTGAGGCTGCAGCAACTGCTGCACCTGCATCGATGTGTTGGTTGCTGTTCTCCGGCTCCAGCTGACTGCTGTTGCTGCTGAATTCAAGTGCACCAGTGCTGACAAGACTTGGAGGGGGTGCTGAGATGCTCCTGCCTGACTCCTTAATTACTGGCTGCTTGATTGTGGTGCCTTGCCTTTCGGAACCAGACCCAGAGCTTATCAATGCTGCTGCTTGGCCATCGGCAGATGCAGAGTATGCTGCGGTGCTTGCAGGTCCTGAGGCAACTGCTGCTGGCCGAGACCAGTGACTGAGAGGATGTGACAAGCGATGGTCAGATGCGCCTGTTTGTTGCCGTTTATTGCTGCTGGTGTTGCTTGCACAAGAGCCAAAAGTGCCGAGTGCACTTTCACATCTCCAGTTGTGTCTACTTCTGAACTGAGCACCATTTGGAGCTGTTGCTGCATATGTATGCAAGGAGCTAGGGCTCAATACGTATGCTGTTGCAGCCAAGGCGCTGGGCTTTTCCCTACTGCCTGTGGTACTTCTGCATGACCAACTTGCATGTACTCCAGCAGACTGACAACGCACCACGCACAGTCTAGGTAGGCAAGATGGGCCGACAGATCTTCGTGTTGCCGCTTGCCCGAGGCTTTGGTACCTGACGCGGTACTGCAGCAGCATCACAGAAGCGGCAGTCGCTCATCGCAGAAGGATACTGATGCGTGTTACTGCATTTAAAATCCTGAATTGAGCTACAAATCGGTTGTTAGACAGCGCACAGCAACGATCGGCATATGTCCTGCACAAGCGGGACAGTGCGCTGATCGGAAACAGAAAGATATTGCAACTCAAAGTGCGCATGAGATGGTGGAAACTGTCTGTTTTCAAGCGCTAGACCCTACTAACCGGAGCCTGAACGTAGCCTGACACATATCAAGGGTCAGCTATCCGCTCGTTGCCGCTGGCACACGCGCAATAAGATATATGCTATCAAATTGCCTTGTACACTGTTGGGTTGCCCGAGGTCCCTGCGTCTATTCATAACCAGGCAGCAGGTCCGAGGCTTGAACGTCTGGGAAGTGCTGGGTGTATAACTGCTGCATTATCTGCTCTGCAGTGTAAAGGGATTCGTCTAAATATCCAATATGTCTGTGCATGACTGTCACTTTGTCCTGTGAGGCTGCAGCATGTTTCAGCTGCTTGCAGCCTTACGCTACCCCAATTAGTGCCCGCTTTTGTGTTGGTGCTGTCTTTATATTGATAAAGTCTGGGATCTGGTACTGTATATAAGACAGATAACCCCCTCCAGGGCCTTAGTGGTCTGAAACGACGGAAGCGGGCTGCTGCCAGAAGCTGTTGCCAATCGGGACAACTACTCTCGATGTTAGCAGCAGTGGGGTTTGCTATTTTTGCTGCATGTATCGCCCATTGGCTGGTAACAGATGGCTTTGGCGTTGCAACGAGGCTGTGGAAGACCAGGAACATCCCTGAACCCCCACCTCACAGAACATGGATTCTGGGGTGAGTTCAAGCAGCTGCAATCCCATTGAAAGCGGTTCCAGGACTGGCCTGAGTTCACTGCAACCCTTTTTACCTGTTATTCGTGCCAGTGTCAGCTGGACATGCCCATTCCAGTGGTCTCCTGATCCTGCTCATACAGTTGTTGTGTACCTGCGGTTGGTTTGCAGCTCAGTTGTGCAGGCGCTCAGCATGGAGCTCTGAATGGTTGCTACGGCAAGACACACTTCACAGGAACAGCGACAGGAGGATTGCACTTATCTGCATCAATGCTGCTCAGTGTAACCAAGCGACTGCGCTTCATCTGAGTTGTCTCGCCAAACATGACAGCTGATAACATCCTGCCAGCCTCATCCACATGCTGCTGCTGCTGCTGCTGCTCCTGCTGCTTGGGCTGTAGTCATATTCCTGAGCTGCTGCACCAGCCCCTCAACTCCTTCCGTGTGTTTCAGCGCTGGGCGCTGCATCATGGCCCCGTGTACCGCATGAGATTCCTCTGGAGGCCCGTGAGTGCCACACCCCAGCTGCGCGGACGCTTGGCCGCAACCCTGATCACCTCCCCAGCCCACCGTAGACAGGCCTAGCCATACAGAGCAGCACTGCATGATGTGGCTGCTGCTGGTAGTTTGCAGCAGCATGGTGCTGTGTTGCAAGGAACCAGCAGCTGAGACAGCGATGATTCTGCGCTGCACTTGTTACAGCACTGCCAGCCCTAACATCAAGCATCAGCTCTCATCAACGCACTAGCTAGGCAATTTTGTCAACTCTGGTGAACTTGGACAGCCATCTTGCTTGACAGCAGACAAGAGCTGTCTGACATGCTCTGTGCTGCAGGTCCTTGTCGTTTGCGCCCCTGAGCTGTACCAGCCGCTGTTGAGGGCGGGCCCCGCCAAGCTCCAAAAGTACACGGCACCTTACAGGATGTTTGAAGTGGTGAGGGAGCAGACAAGCACCTTGTGAACCATAATGGACAACGACTTGCCTGTACTTCACAACAGCGGGGAGGGGGGATGCATGCCTTTTCCTTTGCAGTTTGGGCTCGCCCCCACTTGCATCAGCGCACCATTTCTTTCTGATACTTAGGACAGCTGTGCACTCAGCCTGCTGTGGTTGGGCTGCCTGCTTGTCTGGCTGCAGTTCTCCAGTCCCCCTCGGTCCAACCTGCTGTCTTCCCAGGAGACGCCCACCTGGCGGGCAGTGAGAGGGGCAGCAGTGGCAGCGTTGACCATGAACAACCTCAGGTGAGACTGACAGGAACATCAGGCAGGCAGGGGGGTTGTGCTGGTCTGCTAGGTGGAGGTTCAAGTCTGCCGACAAGCTGCTGCTTAAGCTTGAAGAGCTACAGCAAAAAATAGGTCCAGGGACTTGAAGGTCTTGAGTTATCGCACAGTGTTTGTCAGCATGTGTTGTGCCATGTGTGTTGCCTACAGGTTGTGCTTTCCCCACATTACCAGGGTAACCAACCGCTTGATTGACTCTCTCAAAGCAGCAGGCCCCTCAGCAGTGCAGGACATTGACCTTGCAGCACAACAGGTCACAGTGGATGTCATCGGCCTGGCAGCCTTTGACAGGGACCTGCAAGCAACTGCTACACCAGTTACATCTGCACCAGAAACTGATACCAGCAGCAGCTGCGGCCAGAAGAGCAATTGGCTCTTGTCCTATCTGGGTCTAGTGCAAGATGTTCCCGCCATTGATCTGGACCGGGGTTCTGGAGATGGCATTGTTGGGCGTGGTGGTGAGGTGTTGGCTGTGATGCGTCACCTGGTGGTTGCCATGCAGCAGAGGAACAACCCCCTCAACAGGTGGCTCCCCTGGAGAAAGGTGAATGCAGCAATCAGCAGACGGTCAAGGAGCAGGGACAGAACATGAAGTCAGCCGAAATGACATAGCAGCCACAAACATCAGCGCTGCCCAGACAGATGCCAGCGCTCCCTAGTAGGTTATTGGTGCCACAGCAGCAGCTACCGTGCTGACTGCATGCTGCATTCCAATCAAGACCAACAACATGAGGCACTTCCTGGCAATGCAGTGCAAGCGCGACGTCAAAGATGCTGATGGCAAAATTGCTGCTGTGTGCCATTGTGTATTTTTCAGGCATACCGTGACCTCAAGTACTATGGCGCGCGAATGAGCAGCCTTGTTGTTGACCTGCTGTGTGACATGGAGCGCAGCCCGCCGCCACAGCACACACTCGGGGCACACCTCATGAGGTGCAAGCATCAAGAGACAGGTGGGGGGGGGAGCGCACAGGGGTGCAGTTTGTGCATATCAGAGTTTTTTTGGCAGAAAAGTGAGGCAGATCCCATTCCTTGTTTGCTGCCATAATAGCAGCTCCTGCTTGCTGTTGCATGGCATGTTGATTGTGGGGTGTGCTGCCGGGGCCAGTGGGTGGCCTGTGGCACTAGTCATGCAGTCAGGTGTGTTACAGGGTTGACTCAACTGATGCTGTGGTGCAGGTAAGCCCCTGGACCGCGTACAGCTTGCCAGTGAGCTGGGGCTGATGTGGGGGGCGGGGTTTGAGGTGAGCCAGCCGCACTGTGTGGGCTGCTGGTGTGTCAGGCTGATGACACCAGAGCCCCGGCTGAGTGATATGTGTCAGCAGGGAACAGCCACAGCCACGCTGCACCGGGGGGGGGGGGGCTACTTGCACATACATTGAGCCCATGGCCCTGTGCTTGGCGCTTTTGGGCCACTGTAAGCAGCTCTGGCTTTTCCCCTTCCCCTTTGTTGCTTGGGCTTCTGCCCGCGCAGCCACAGTTAAGTCTGCGGAATTTGCTGTGGCTGTCTCTTTTACATCTCTGGTTGTGTTTAAGAGACAGTTCATACCCTGGGGAGGGAGAGGTAGAACATCATAGGAGGGTAGGGTGTAGTTTGGATGATAGGGTGTAAAGTACGGGAGGAGGTGGTAGGAAGAAATAGAGCGCGAGGTAAACTGCCTCGCGTACACAACTGGGGGGGGGGGGGGGGATAACTGCACATACATGTAGGCCATGTGCATGTGCTTTGCTGCCTTGGGACACAGGTAGCAGCTGCTGCTGTTGCACTTTCACCTTGATGTCTGTGAGTCTTCCCGCGCAGACACAGATAAGTCTGCCGTAGTTGCTGTAGTTGGTGAGGGGGCTGTGGCAGGTAGTCACCAGGGAAAACCTGTTATCATCATCACCTGGTCACCAACAGGTGCTTTTTGCTGCCTCCTGCCCCAGACTACAGCACACACCATCTGCTGGACACTGTTCCTGGTTGCCAGCCACCCGGGTGTTGAGTCGTGTGTTGTGGCTGAGCTGGCTGGGCTGGGCATGCTGGCCACACCTGACCACCCAGCACCACACAACATGAGATGGGAGCACCTCTCTCAGGCGAGACACTCAGCTGCTTCATCGCCATCTTGTACAGAAACGCTATTGCTACTGCCATCACAGCACCACGCCTTGTTTAAACAGCAACACCTATCCAATCATTGTACCAGGTTATCTCAAACTTGTTGACCACTGCCGGGCGTGTGTGCTGGCTCTTCCTCCCCCCCCCTCCCCCCCTCCCCTCACACACCTGCTCTTTCCCTTACTTCTGTGTTTGTTCTGCAGTTAAAGTACCTGTCAGCAGTCCTACATGAGAGCATGCGCCTGTTCCCAGTGGTCAGCAGTGGCACTGTGCGCATCACACATACGCCAATCACTTTAGCAGGCTACAGCATACCAGCTGGACAGCCTATCCTTATTCCTTTCTGGACCATTCACAGACATCCAGAGCTGTGGGATGATCCAGAGGCATTCAAGCCAGAGAGGTGGCTCAGCAACCCAGCAGCTGCTGCAGCAGCAGCAAGATCAGCAGCTGCTGCTGGTGCAGAGCAGAGTGTTCAGCCTGCTAGCATTGCTGATGCCGGGCAGATAGCATCAGGTAGCACTCCTGCAGTGTCGGTTGTGTCTTCTGATGATGAGTATGTACATGTTGATGTTGATGCTGACACAGATGATGTGCACAGCAGGAGAGACCAGGATGTGTCAGACGTGGACAGGCTGGCTGCGGCAAAGTCAGGCCAGGCATTGGGAGCCAAGCAAGACAGCGGAAGCACCAGTGGCAGCGGCCTGGAGCTCAAGGTGTGTGTAGACAGCAGACTGTGGTGCTGCACAACATTGTCTCAATGACTGCTGCACACATGCCTGGTATTGGAGGCAATGGACACCTGTCGGTCCACCAAGGTGTGTGTCACTCTCAGATGCAGCTGAGGCTCCTGATAGCTGCCGCCATGTCAGCAGGACAGGCTGCGGCAGCCTTGTCAACCTCAAAACTGGGTTTATGTGAGGTGAATGCTCACCATCAATGGCAACATGCTTGCATTCTCTAACAAGTTGTGTCTGTATGCCGCTGTTTCTGCAGGACCCAGGCATCAACCGCCGGGGCTTCCTGCCGTTCTCAGAGGGCTCACGCAACTGTGTTGGTCAGGCCCTTGCACTGGTTGAGCTGAAGGTGGTGCTGGCCATGCTGCTGGGCCACTTTCATTTCCAGCTTGCACCAGAGATGGGAGGCTACAAGGCAGTAGAAGCTGATGCCAGACAAGCCATCACCTTGAGGCCTCAACACGGTCTGCTTATGACTGCTAGGCACAGGAGCTTGTTGTAGTGAGTTGTACATGATGTGCCAACACAGGCTCCTCAGTTTGCTGCTGTGCACTGCAAGCAGGGGCCCAGGTGTGAGAGGACCATCTTCGGCATCAGACTATGATGGGAGTCTGGCATAATGTTATCTACACCTGGCAGGGAACGACATGTCACATACGCACGGCCCGTGCAGCTGATCTGCCAGCTCATCCAATGTTGCATGGGCTCAATGTCTTTCACATATGCACATATATGCTATATAGCTCCACTGTGCCGATGGCAGGATTGCTATGGCTTGTGTAAGTTGTATATATATACACAACGCATGCACACCCCTGATGCCAGCTTTGAGCAGCATCCATACAGTGCAGTAAAAGTGCATGGTGCGCAGGTCACAGGCACTCTCCTTTTTAGAGGTAATACGGTGCAGGACGTCGGTGGCAGCTGGATGGACAGCCAGGACAGCCGACGTATATAGCTCCACTGTGCCGGCAGGATTGCTATGGCTATGGGTAACTTATATGATATGTATAGCTCCACTGTGCCGTTAGAGACACCTTTAAGTTGTCAGTCACACAACAGTAACCCTCACTGAAGCTGGGTACATTTTTTAAACCATTGAAGAGGAGGGCCTCCTCTTTCCAAAGAGGAATTCGAACCTTGTTCGACAAGCCGGGGCCTGGCTTGACCTCACAGCATGGCTGAATTTCTTTTACATAGAGTACCTTGGCTGCTTATGCTACAAGTGCCAGCGGCACGTCACGTGCACATCACGGTGATGCGCCATGGTGGCACTTACCGAGTGTCATCACTAGTACTACTACCTAGTAATCACACCAGGTACCCCACAATTGGCCTGCCTGAGCTAGGCTATAGGCACCTGCCCGGCAGGTGATCACCTCAAGAGGGATTAGCACCGTGCCATCACTGATGAAGAAACATTCTGGAAATGCCAGGCTGGCAGAAGATGATTTCCCACAACCGGAACTCCTCCATGTACCCCTGCAGCGTAGCTGCGCATCCTCCCACATGCTAGTTCATGTGCCAGCTCATCCAATGTTGCATGGCTCTATCTCTTCTACATAATCAAAGCCTCCGCCCACTCAGATCAAGTTGCAGGGAAAGTAGAGGCAGCAATGTAGTCGGTCCAATGCTAGGAGTAACTGCATCACTCACAAGCCATTCTTGTTGATCACAGGGGCAGTCATACAGCAGATGAGCAGACCGTGCTTGCCAGATGCTGAAAAGTACAGTCACTCCCAAACCTCTGCAGCCGTCTCCTGGGCCACCACAGTCAAGACCTGTTGCGGGTGACTGCTGCCCCAGTCAGACTGCCTCACTATAAACCTGGCCTTCACCCCACTGTACAGCTCACTCATACCATCCATCCAGGCCTCTAGGTCTTGAGCTGCACCTCTTGATGCATTAATTGCCACCAACATCACTACTAATAGCAGCACAACACCACACACAATACCTGCTGTATGGTGGGACAGCATGCCCTGCTGCTCAGCATCTGATTGAGACTGCAGTTGCTGAGCACAAGCCACTGGCTGCTTATTTGCTGCCTCAGCATTGCTTTTGCCGCTTGCTGCAGCTGCTGATGCTGCACGGTTCCTCAAGCCAGCTGCTTCCTTTGTTCTGACTGGGGAGGATCGTGGGCCAACATTGAAGGGTGCTGGTGGGTCAACATCTTCTGGCTGCTCACTCATCCACTTTAAAACATCCTCAAGGGGAAACCAGTACTGCAGCACACGCAGGCACCAATGAGCTCCTGGACAAGCAGCCCGACAATTGCAGTTGATGCTGCAGACATCACCGGCGCTAGGTCAACATACATAAAAGAGTACACAAACACTGAGATCTTTTGAATGGGTAGATGACTTTGACTCTCCCATGCATGCTGGTCATCACTGATTCACCAACACTTGATGAACATTGCAAACACAAACGAACCTGACTACCATCGTCAAACTTTGCTATGATGGAGTCTGTTTTTCGGCCGTTCCAGCCCTTGATAGTTGCTGTATACTCTGTATCAGGCACTTTAAAAACTTCTCCAGGCACAGTCAGTGTTGTGCCCTGTGAGTGCACAAAGAGGGCCCAAGAGTCACTGCAGCAGTTTTTACATCTAAAGGCTGACGCAGCCCCAAGGACCCAACAGAGCGAGCAGAAGGATCAGTAGATTGTCATGCGGGCGGCGTTGTGGTGCTAGCTGGTTGTTTCAGGTATAGCTGGTAACAAAAGGACAGGGAATAGGCAGTACAGGGCTGCAATGTACAGTGCTGTTGGGCCTTTGCAGCAGTGCTGGAGACGCCAAGGGGCTACTTTCACCTTCCATGGGCAGGGCCCGGGTGAAGCATGGGGAGGAGGGGAAGGGGTTAACCTGCTTCTGCGCGTCGGGGTCTTGATGGGAGTGTTGGCCATCTAATGAATTGCGTTGGCTCAATGCCGAACGGGCGCTTAGCACAGCAGCACACCACTTTTACGAGCTTATTACGCACTGGAACACAAGTCACATGCTCATGCACTGCAGCAAATTCAAACGGGCGCACTTGATGTTGAACGTCGCAGAAGTCGTGTAAGGGTACCTGGATAAAACTTATTTTCACCATAACGCCCCGCCATCAGTAAACTCGCCCTTGCATTCCACACAGTATCCGCCTCCTGGTTTCCACGGTGACATGGCGGGGTACGCGGCGTACCTCTTCATGGCGCAGGGAGATGACGTATTTCTCCTCCAGATCTCACAGATTTATCTTTAAATCAAGCCTGCAAGGATTCCCTCAACGGCAAGGCCAACAATTGCTGGGGCAATGACATCAGCCATGCACAGAAAATAAATCTTTCTTATGGACGCAGGTAGATGTTATGGAAGCAGTATTTCAAGCACGTTGTGCTTTGCTGGCCCCTTTATCGGCACGTTCCTGCAGCTAGCTAAGTCTCTCCAAATCAGGTATCCCCCAGTTACATGAGTACAATCCCAACAACACCCCACAGTCGGCATGCGGCCTTGCTGACGTCATTGACAAAGAAACTTTATTATAGAAAAAAATTGACAGACCCATTCCACGCAGTATGCTGGTGGAAAGATACAGCATGCCTGCATGCAGGGTCCATACTGTTTCATGTGCAGCTGTCACTTCTGTCACAGACGGTCGTGCTTCCACGCCCTTATATATCAGTTTCTAGTATCGCCTGCAGCACTTTGAGAACCCGTTGGTTTGCGTTCAGATGGCCATACATCAAACATGCAGGGAATCAAAATTGCGGAAACCAGCAAGTTCCTCCTCCTCGTGGCCTCCCAGCTGCAGGGCCACGGTAACGCCCAAACGGTCCAGCTTTCATGTTGACGTCGCAAGTAGCGCAGTTGCGATATAAAATTGTCAGTCCATCAGCAGGGGGTGAGTGCCATGCAGCCGTAGCAGCACAAGAAAGCAGTCCACAACAAGCACCAAAAGACAACTGCCAGTTGGTTGAACCATCATGCTTGCAGCATGATGCCATGCTGCTTGATTCACAGCATACTGGTTGATCCACAGCATGGGGTGTCTGGCCAGTACCTCTGCTGTTGATTGCCTTTATCATGTGTATCAACCGCGTGGTTGCATGTTATTACCTATCCCCTGTCAGTGCACTACCATACGGCGTATGAAGAAGAAGAAAACTCTTTCCGGCCGCAAGGCCTTCGGGAAGATCACACGGCGTATGATAGTAGTGCGCGTACTGACAAAGAAAAAGTACTATACGACGTGGGTGCCTGCAGTGTTTCACACACTCACTGAGTCTGCAGAGACGTCAGTTCTTGATGCGGTGGTGCTACTTATCTCAGGCCTGGCACGCCTTGACGGGCCGCCACCACGCAACCCTGTGGTGCCACCGCACTGTTACCAACACGGTTAGCAACCCGTTTGACTCACCGTTCCTCCTTTTTACAGGTGATAATGGTGTGGGACTAATCAGTGACAGTGGCAGCTGGATGGGCAGCAAGGGCAGCCAAGGCAGGCACAAGCATCACACCCGGGTCACGCCCCAAACGCATGTCAACGCATTTGCCATGGCATTTTAACTTGCTGCATGGCTCAATTTCTTTTAACACATTCAGCAACAGCCATAGTACCAGCGGCCCCCTGAGACTGTTGTTACTAACACAGGTCGACGCCTCTGTGGCTGCTGTCTATGCCTCTTGCTGAGTATATCACACTCATACCTCAGACCACTTCACCCAAAGCTGCAGCCAACAGCCTTTTTTGCTGTCATACGACTGTGAATTACATGGGGTGTTCACTGACACTAATCGGAAGATTTCATGGTGATTTGCACAAGTATGATCTGCCAACCAATGGGCCAGCTATGTGAGGGCTACACAGCCTGCTTGTGAGTACAATATGAGGACAAAACAACAGCCTGTGTGCATGATGCACTGACCGCCAAAGCCTGCCTAGGTGTGTGCGTGCAAGGTCTGTCACAGTGACAGTAGTAAGAGCTGTAGCAGGAGCTGCAATGGGATGACTTCAGAATTAGGAATCCAGATAGCCGCCGCCGAGTTGTTGGCAAGGACTCATCAGCAGTACATGTTGTAAAAGAGACATTAGCATGTTACACCAGCTGCTGTCTGCCTGCTTCATTGCTCACATCGCACAAAGCAACAGGCCTCTACCGCAAAGAGAGCTGCAGTTGAGCAGCGAACTACTGCAGCGTGGTGTGATCCACAAGCCCTGCTGGCTAGATATCTCACTCTGCTTGGGGCCCCTGCAGCTACTGCATGTCCTTTCATCGCCATTACTGCTGACATGCTATGGCATAGTGCTGCCCGGCCACCATTGCTTACTATGGCTGCTGAAGGTAGTACCAGAGGCTGTACAAGATGAGCTGCTGCTGCTACTGCTGTTCACAGGTAACCCTGCTTGCGTGCCTGCACACCGATCTGTCCCCAGAAGATGCATGCAAACAGGCCCATGTGCCAGGTAAGCAGGTACAGCCTGCAGGAACAGGGAATGGTTATAGTGTTCACGGGTCTGAACTGTTTGTTGATCAAATGTGTTGCGGCCGCCAGGCGCCCCCTGCAACAAACCGCCCCCAGATTCCACATTGCAGCCTGCCCCTGACTGTATCAGCACCAGGGCATGCGCCCACTCACCAGAAAGGGTCATCAATTGATGGGCCCACTGGGAAGTGTGCCAGCTCCTCACCAATGCTCTTGGTGAAGAGGCCAAACAGGCTCTCTCCACCGAAGGCGCTGACTGGGACCATGCTGGGGAGGGTCCAGCTGCAGGATGCATGAAGCCACATACATCAAATGCAATAAGCGCTTCACAAGCAATGAATCCTTAAGCGCTGTGGACTGAGAACACACACTGCACCTGCATCAGTGTGCCGGTCATCAAACATGTTGGAACAGGTGTTCCAGTGCCTTTACATCAAGCATGGCTGACAAGCGGACTTGCGATGTGTCTAAAATTTCCTGTGCCTGCAATCTGCTGACATAGGGAGGCATGTCTGAAGATAGTCGACTTGGTTTCCTGTTGACTGCTGGGTGACTAATACTCCCTGTAGCTCATCTGGATTTGCTGGCCCATACAGTGGCTTGCACTGATGTACACTCACCCCAAGAAGCCAAGCACGGGGACAAGGGGATCCCTCTTAATCCAGTCGCTGGGGTAGGGGGTGCCACTGCAGATTAAAACACCAAGGTATTACATGAGTCTGTAGGTGTCAGCTGACACAATGTGTCATTGGCTTCACAGTTGAATGTAAAATCTCAATACACGGCATTAACAACCGCCTGCTGCGTCCAGGAGTAATGCTGCGGCGTTCTGATTTATTTCCTCTGCAAATCTGTGTGCTGTTGCCACAGGTACTTACGCCCTCACGGTCACTGAAAGCTTGCGTGAGGCGGGGGCGACAGAGCGAACAGCAGACCCTGCATTCAATATCACCCAAGCGTAAGGCCTGCTTGCTGTGCTGTTCAAACGCGACAGCTGCACTACACGATCGCGTTAGGTCGTGTCGCGAGACACTTGAGGCGTGCCAGCTTATGCTGTAGATCAAAACGCAGGTGATATATACGTACTCAATGGGCGAGTCTGCAGGCCAAGGCCGCTCTTCATGCTGAGTGCCATTGTGCTGGTTTCTGCAAAAAGCTGGCCTGGAGATTCTTGCCTCTGATGATCACTGCTCAGCCGTCCAGCCTAACATCAGCAACAGCCAGCGTACACTCTAGAGCGCAGTTGTCTGAAGAGATCCACATGACATGTCAGCCCGACCAGGGTTTAAGGATCCCTTTTCTGCCTCTATGTTGATCTTTGCAGATGATGCGCCACAATATGCACCCTGCATTTGAACAAACGCGTGGCGTTGCTACGCTGTTCGCATGCCGCCTGTCTCTGTGTGCAGTGCAGACGCATGCGCCAGGCTCATACAGTATTCCTCCTTAGCAGTGTTTCATGTAAAGAGATGTAAGGACGTGCGCACACAGCTTAAAACCATCTGCGACTTGCTGGTTGTATGTGGCACAGAGGATGTCGAGCCGCTGGGAATGTAGGCCTCCTTTGTCAGTGATATGAAGTGATGCCTGTGTGAGTCGGCTTGGAGTACGTGTCTGGTAGGAAGCGAAGTTCACAACTCACAAATTCTATTACATCTCTCACATATTGTAACCAGCAGCAGCAAAGCAAAGACCCAAGCTGGGGGCTGCTGCAGCTGTCTTGTTTCGGTCGCACAGTTCTGCTAGCTGCACCAGGGATTGCAGTTCGGCACTTCTGACACTGCCATCAGCAGCAGCAGCCGCAGTCTGATGTCTTAAGGCTGCTGCGTCTTGCACTGACTCGCGGATGGCAGTAGCAACCAGCACACGCACCATGCGCCTAAGAAATCTGTCTCCCACAAGCTCAATGCATAAGCATGGCTGTATTGAGTGTTTATTGTGCTGCTGGTGGCTGGAACGGCCGGCATCAACACCAAGCGTTTGTTGTCTGTCCTTGCACCTGTCTGCGGCATTGACAGAGATGTGCACAAGTGATGCACGAGCCACGTGCAGTGTGCATTGGCACCCTTTGCCCTTTGGCGTGTCTCTGGCATAGGCACTGTAATCCAAACTGCGACCTTGCAGCTGCTGCAGCAGAGCGTTGACCTTGTCAGCATTGACGTCTACTGCCTGCTGCACTGCTGCCTTCTCTGACTTGCCCTGGAGCCCAACACCTTGCACTGCTTCCTGTATCTCAGTGCTGTACTGTGGAAAAAGCTGGAGATCAGCATCAACAGCTGCCAATGGGGTGGTACCTGCAGGGTGATAGCAGAAAGAAACCTTGAGCAGCACCCAATACAAGCTGTAACCACAGCAACAGTTCTGCATAACAATGAATCAGCAGCATTTTCCAGAACGCCACCACATAAACATTGTCCTGCATTGTGCTCCTACCCGCCAACAGGGTGCTCAGCAGGGGTCATCACGCACCGCTGCATGAAGACTGTCTGAATTGTGTGAGCTTGCCTGCTCAGACAACATACCTCCTGCCACAGTTTGTCCAGGACCCGTTGACGGCTGCTGCTGCTGCCTAAGTGGCAGCAGATACACGTACCGCCTCCAGCTTGCACTGAATGTCGCATGGAACTGGCGTGGTACTTCACATGCTGACCAGGCACGCAGCTGACTGCTCACAGGCAGTGTAGATGAAGATGGAGCAGGCTGCAAGTGGCTGTCAGACACAGCGGATGTGGCACTTACTTCCCTGCTCTCTGCCGCTGCTGCGTGTGCTTGCACCAGTGCTGTGAGCTGTGTGTTTAGCTGTTGCAGAAGTAGGACCGATGGCAATGGGTCCTCATATCGGTGGAAGGAGATGACCTGCAGCCAGCTATGAAACCTGATGGTGGACAAGGCTTGCCTGCTGCAAGGCAGTGCAGCACAGTATCGTTGAACAGTGCAGGCTTGCTGTCTCAAATCTCCGGTTGCAGTTCCTCTATCTGGCAGCCGCATCCCACCTGTCCTACTGCTGTTACTCCTGCATCTGTACGGCCAGCAACTGCAAGGGTTGGCAGCGTGACGGCCACGGCATCGCCACCACTGCCACCACCACCACCAGCGGCACTGCTGACAGCAGCTGCAGCTTGCCCTGAGAGCCTTCCAAGCCGACCCACTCCTGTTTCATCACTTGTCTGCTGAGTGCCAGTGGCACTTGCTGCTGCAGCAGCAGTGCAAGGAGCAACAACCTTGCAGACAGATGCCTGCACAGAATCATTGCTGGCGGCTTCTGCATGTCCAGCTGCTGCTGCTGAAACATCTCTTGTGGTGTTCTTCGCCTTCTTCTGCTCAGCCCTCCTAGCAGCTCTGGCAGCAGCAGGCTTGGAGTTCTTGTCACCGCCAGAACCACCTGAACTCATAAGCAGGTACCGCAACGGTGAGAAAGCAACACGTCACAATCACACAGCTGCCGGAGGTATGAGTGATGATGTGCTGCTGCACATTTTCTGTAAATGCTGAGATTGCAACATCCTTGTTGTAGTATGGTCTGCTATTGGAAGCAACCAGATCAGTGGCTAGCTGCTACCAGCGGTGCTCTGCTTCTGCTTTTCATCCAGAACACTGTTGCAAGTCATCATCACACAGCCAGCAGTACGGGCTTGTGTTCCACACCTACCAGTGAGGCCTGCTGCTGCTACTGCTGCTGCCAGTGTTTCCTCAACAGACCATCGGCCAGGTTGCCGAGCCCACCCTGCAAAACTGCTGCCCAGGTATGACACACACACCTGGGAAGCAGCACAGCAGGTGGCAGCAGCAGAGTACAGGTGGGAAATCCACAAGCATTGCATGAGCACATCAGCTGTGTTGAGGGCAATGACAGCTGTCAACTGCAGTACTGTCATGATGGATTCTGATGGGCCTCACTGGCCTTGCAATGCTGCTGCTGCTGCTGCACCAGCAGGTAATTACAATATCATACCTTGTAGGTTCTCCGCTCATGTTGCTTCTTTTTCTTCTCTTGCTGCTTTAATGCATTCTGCTGCTGCACATCCTGCACAGCTTGCGTGCTGGACACATTGGTCCTGCATGCTGGTCCTGCTGCCGGTGCTGCCAGTGCTGCTGCTGGTGCTGCTGCTGGCGCTAGGCCCAGCTCTGTTAAGCAGGCTGTGCCTGACACTAGCCTGATGTAGAAGTCCTCAACGGCCTGCATGCACGCGTTCACATGCTGCATGGGAATGGTGGCCTTGAAATTGGTCCCAGCAACCCAGCTTGGGTATCAAAGATGGTGGTCAACTGTGATGTGATCACCGCGTGGAAGCCCTAGTTGCTGACAGCAAAAGCCTGGTAGTGTGTTAGTGCCATCGACAGCTGCCTGACCCATACCTTCCAGTTCCTATCAGCAGCCAGGTAGTAGGCCATCATGGCATGTGACCAGCCACCCTGTGCAGCAGAGTGCACAGATGCTCCAGGAACAGGAGGCTGTGGCACTTGTGGCACTGACATTGTGGGGGTGCTCTGTGACATGCTGATCACAGATGACCGTTGCCCTACACACTGCTGTTCAGACTCAGGGGGATCTTTAGAAGCTCCGGACCCCCTCAAACCACTGTTGAAGTGTTGATGAGCTGCGTATGCCTCGGTCGAGGAGGCTGTAGTGGGACGCCTGGGTCTGCTCAGTGGCTGGCGGCTGACAAGACAGCTCAGTCCACCCAATGCACTTGCGGGCATGCTCAATGCACATAAGTAGGAACTGGGCTGACGATTCCTCACTAGTGCAGCATGGCAGCAGTCAACTTCACAATGCAGGACGCGGATACAGGCCCATGGCCACCCCTCCAGTTGCAGATTTGTGGTAGATGCTGACGTTCTCTGCCAGTAGCGGTGCGGAGCTAAGCATGAGACCCCATCAGCAACAAGGCAACTCAACAGACACCTGCTTAAGCGACGTGTGGCCCGCTGAAGCAGCCCTTGTAGTTGATGGCATATCGTTGGTTGCTGCAGGAATGAGAGTTTTCGATCTGCTGGCCTCCTGTTGATGCTTCTTCTGCCTCTAGGCTGATGCTGCAGTACAAGCGATGTCAGTGCTGGCGCGCATCTGCAGAACACCTCGGATCGCCCTTGGAAGCTTCAGGTTGATGGTAAACGTCAACAATCTTGAAACTGCCGCATCTCATGACCACTGGGCTGTCTGCTTTGGAGTGCAGCGACAACCCACACAGCTGCTGCACAAATTTGCAAATGCAACTGATGCTGGTCCGGGTTTGCCACTGAAGACAGCCCTCAGACAGCTGTACAAACGAGTACATCCAGATATGTTTAATGACTACCCAGCAGAGCAGGTGTGCCTGCCTTCCTTGCTGTAGCACTCCAGATGAACTGGTAGTGGACTATCAACAGTGGGACATGCCTTAACACTATGTTTGCTGGCAACTGATCAAGGTCGTAGCAGTCTTATGGTGATTGGACTTTTTGATGAATTCGCTGTCAATAACGCACCACAGTTCTGAAAGACACCAACAATGAGCCACTACATTGGCACATGGCTGAGGATGGATCATAGATGCAACACACTTCGATGCTACTTGCACAGTAGTAGTATACATACATGCTGTTTCAGGGCTTGCTGTTCATCACTCTATGACATTTGGGACTTGACCAAGTTCATGCGTCTGTGGAGTGCATGATCCGAACATTAAGAGCGTCGTGTAACATTCCTCCTTTCCAAGCAACAAAGGTTTGACAGCACAGGTGGCATAGCATGTTTAGCGGGTCAGCTGCAATGGTCATTCTCATTGGTAGCAACTTCTTGGAGAAATACCGTAAGGAGCCTGTTGAATCATGCTGTCTCGTTGCAACGCAGGCTGACAATGAGCAGTCATTCAAGTTGTTGCAGGTGAGTTGTCTTCAGCATGGCCGTAGTGGTTGGCATGAACCTGAGCTGCGTACACAAGCAAGCAATGCACTGCCTGTGAACCGACTTGCGCGTTGTGAAGAAGCAAATGCAGCAACAGTGTCATAGCCATGACAGCTATATTATTATTCACATCAGATTTGTGGGCACAACCCCCAGCCGGGCAAACAGTCCCCACCTGTGCCATTACTTTTGGATACTACTGTACACTCCTCTCCTATTCCTGCTAGATCATGCAGTCTCACACGGGCTTTGACAGCCTTATGAACAGCCAGAACACTCTGCATGACCGCCTTCCTGGTCCACTGTTGGTCGCACTTCACAAGCACTACTCAGTTGGTGACCACGCCTGACCTCTGACCTCTGCATCGCCTCCTGGGGCTACTCTGCCTGCCTGCCGCCCCTACCTCCCCTGCCAACCATGCGTATCCTCTAGGACTACCTGCACCAGGCGCGTCGCCCTACTCCAGGTCCAGCCAGCCGCACTGCTTACCACTTCAGGTTCCACCTGCTGCCACAACACTCAGGTGATACTGCTGCTCACAGGCCATGGAGTGAAGTGTCATCCTGCAGCACCTTGATCTACGACTGCCATCTGAGGTTGTGCACTACCAGCCAGCATTGCAGAGCAGTGGAGATGGAATGCTTGCGGAGCATCTCAGCGGCCAGCATGTTGGCACTGCTCAACTCAATCTTGTGCTGTGTTCTGTCACACCTCACAACCTGCCTGCAGATGGACCTGCTGACATGTCACACCTTGGCACAGGCAGATCAGCACCAACAGCAGCAGATACTCCCCCTGGTCCTCACTTCCACCTGGTTCAGCTCTCCCTGCCACCCCCAGAGCCACACAGAAGTGCTGGTGGTGGTGATGGTCAGCTGTCAACAGCAGTAGGCAAGGGCCTTGTGCGCCTGCTTGAGCTGTGTGGCATCAGTGGCGTCTTGGCAGGTGTCAGTGAACAAGAGGACAACAGCAAGAAACTGACAACATTCATACCAGCAGCAGCGGAGGTGAGGGTTGCTACATTACCCAAGGACCAGAGGCTCTCATGAGAGCATCCATGAAACCATCAGGTGCTTCTGCAGCAGGTCTGCAAGTGCAGCGGCGGCAGGAGATGCGCTGAGCTGCTGAAGGTAGCAACACCTCAATGCTCTGCTATTGACTGCTGCTGCTACCACCGCTGCTACACTGTTGTGCTTGCAGTATGTCCGTCAACATGAGTCTGGTCCTGCCCATCATGAGGTGCATGTGGCAAACATCAGAGCTGCGCTCAGGCTGGCGCGACAAGTGAGGGTCATGCACTACACCACTGTGGCAATACAAACACGTGCAAATGCCTGCCAGATCATGACTGGCAGAAAGCTTGGTCTTGCTGCGATACATCTCTGCATTGCACTCCACTGACGTTGATAAGTAGGTCATCCTGCGCAGCAAGTCCAGCCTATATGACATGACCTGCTGACTCAAAGTCCCTCACACTCTCAGTTGCACTGGCGTGCTTTTACCTCAGGTGATTGCTGGCTTCCAGCCGCAAATTTTTTCAGGAAAGCAGCAGGTGGAGCTGATGCAGGTCAGCACAAAACACACAGCAATTGGATCAGGTCAGCAATACAGTGCAAGCCCACTATGCTGATGTTTGTCATGGCTAGCAGCAATGCCTTGTATTCCGTGTGCGTAATAGTTCAGGCATCAACACAAAGCTGTTGCTCACTGTGTTGTTAGATTTGCAGAGGATGTCCAGCTGCTCATCATGCTGCTGAGGCAGCATGTTGCTGCAGTGTAACCACCTGCTTCTGCTTCCCTGCAGCGCCTAATTGACGCACTGGAGTTGTTGTCATGTGAGGACGGCCCACACATAGACTTGTCCGGGCTGCACATCCTCATCAGCAACACCACTTGCCTCAACAGCCAGGGCACGCTGTGCCTGGATGCTGCAGTGTCAGCAGATGAGTGGGCGGACTTCCTGGGTGGTGTTGACTTGGACTTTGCACGTGGCAAGAAATCAAGTGCAGGGGCAATTAGGCAGCTGGAGAGCCAGGTGGCTGCAGCGGTAGGAGTTCGGATGCTCTTCACTGCTGCCATTTACCTGATGACTGCTGAATACAGGTAGGCCACAGCACACTGTCTGAGGCTGTGGCGCTGCTGGTAATGGTTCGCGACAGCAACTGGTGTGCCTGTGAGTCATGCCACTTGTGTGTCTCATGCTGGCAGCTCCTATATGTAGCAGAAATTCCATTGTGTGTTTGCACACCCACCACCCAGGCAATTTCTTGAGAAGCTGGCAGCACATGCTGCTGCTTTTGGACAAGTACAACCAACTTGTAACACCAACAGCAGTGGTGACGGCAGCACAGCCAGTAAAAGGTCATTTGGGAGTGTGCCAGTGTATGCAGCGCCGCCACACCTGTATCAGCAGACCAGGCAGCAGCAGCAAGAGGGGTTTGTTCACGAGGTGATGGGCTACATCATGGTGAACATGAATGACAGTGCCCAACAGGTCTACCAGGCCATACAGGTGGGCAACTAGGAGAAACCTGCTTGACTGACCTGAAAGCTGCAGAGTAATGCAACCTCAGATGACAAGGCACTAAGATGGTGGCAGCAGCTTTCTTGCAATGACTCTGTACAGCAGACAAAGATGTCCATACCCTTGAGAAGTGCAACATACCTTGCTGCACGATGCATATTGCCAATGGCCGTCAGGCAATTGACAGATGTTGGCAGGGCCAATATGGTGGCATGATCCAGTTTGGCATGCCCTGTGCTTGCTAAGCAGCGCTATCACATAAATCATCTATGAAGCAACAATACTCTGCAGAACCATACCACGCCTGTCGGTGAATATGATCGCATTATATGTGCTTGTGATGACTGGTGTCATGCGCAGGCTCATGGCCATGCAGCAGCTGAAGTACTGGCGCACAAGCAACAGCAAGAGCAGGAGCTTGCAGACCTCACATCAACTGTACGGGCACGGCTGAGCATCAGACATCTGTTCAAGGACGAGTTGATCTCAGCTGATGAGTTCAAGTCGGCCTGCAAGAGGCTCCTGTACCACAGAGACCTATTGCTGCAATGTAACATTGAAGGGCTCAGCATACGTGTATCAGACAAGAACAAAATTGCGCCAGACGGTTCACTTGTTGACATTGCTTGGGACTTTGACATGTAACAACACCATACCCATGCATGCCTCAAGGCCAGTTTCAGAGTGTCACACTCTAAACGGTGGCACTGCTTGGGATAACATTTGATGTCCAGCAACACAAGCATCACTATCAATGGCACAATTGGAGGCTTCTGCTTGCAAACCGTTTCCAATTGAGTCAATCACCGAAGGTTTGGCAACTTATAACAGCGATATACCAATTCTATCAGATATTTGCCAAGCCCACATTTGCCACCAGTCTTTGCAGCGGCTCCAATTGGGAGCTTCGAGATCTGCATGTAGTGGTGGCTGTCTGCTGGAGGTTGCAACCTGCAACCAATTGCCAACCTCCTCACACTGCATGCATGGCAGCTGATGTGCCAGCGCACACTTTCATGTTGCATGGCTCAATTTCTTTAACAATTACATCTCTTCTGCAAGTTGAACTTGCAGATATTCAGCCGGATGGAATCTGGTCTCTGCTTCTTGTTGGTGTGCCCCCATGAGCCATCAGTTGGCTCCTTTCGGGGGGAAACCCCTGAGGTGACTTGTAGTAGAAGTAGTAGTAGTAGTAGTAGTAGTAGTAGTAGTAGTTATCATGTATATACTGCAACCAATGGCACTGTCACAATCTGATCACGTGATATATGTAAATTATGCCTTTCCGTGCCAGCTCAATCAACCTCAGCTCAAGGTGCCAGAGGAGCTGCATGAACTAGCTGATTGGTCATGCATAGCGATATTATATGGCTATAGCAGATAGTATATGGTGGCAGTGTGCAATATTGCATTAATGTCGCTGGAGCAATGCTATGATACAGAAGGAATTGAGCTGTGCAACAACAACTTGATTGAATATGTTGCTGCCATCCAGAGGGGTCCACATGGCCCACGTTATCCGTGAACAATGTGCTGTGACAGTGGCACGGACGATGGATCTGATATGGACCATGAGCGGGCGCATAGGATTGCACCTTGGGTCCAAGCTACCAGGTGGTTGGCTACATTATAGAGGATCATTCCTGCTGCTGTATTCTATACTGATGTGTTGCGGCCATGCTGGCAGCAATATCAGCCACATGTGATGGGGGAATTTGAAGTGAATACTGACCACTGAATAAAAGCTGGCACCATATGTGTTGCTGCATGACACTGCTGCTGCTGCCAGCACTGTTCAATGTGGAATTTGTGACCAGCGGAAGCCAGGTACATTGCGCCAGCAGCAGTAGGCGATCCAAGTATGATATGCGCCTGAGGCAACAGCGCATACAGCAGATTGATATTGACACTGAAGCCATCATATCAACATGTCAGGCAGTGGCATTGTACTAGTGGTGGATTCTGCCCAAGGGTCCCCTGCATGTTTGATGTGTGGCTGGACAACTGGACGGAAACCAACGAGTTCTTGCTGTGCAGCAGGTAATACTAGTAAAAGAAAGTGGTGGTAGAAGGACATAGGAGCATGATCACAGAAGTGACAGCTGCACATTGAACAGTCAGGGACCCTGCATACAGGCAAGCTGTATTTTTCCACTAGCATACTGCGTGCAAATTTGTCTGTTGTTTGTGCCTATAAGAATGATTCTGTGTCAGTGACCCCAGTGCGAGGCCCTGTGAGCTGCCCATCACCTAAGCACTTCAGAAAGGGGCGTGATTATCACAAGCAGGCCTGCAGCATGGTTGCCCTTGACACCTTACAGCCTGGTGCCTCAACATTTGTCACCGGTCTATTCTCAATGAACAGGTTTTCACTCACCAGGGAGAAATGTCAAAAGCCCCACGATGGTAAATCCAACCTCCTGCACGACAGATCAAGTTGCTTGACGAGAGTGTCTGAACATATCTCAGACGTTGTAGGCGTCTCTTGTTGCAGCACACTGCACGACTGATGACTCACCGCCTGTTCCTTGCCAAACAGCTGTTGCGTGAAGTGCAACCAAGCCAAAATAAAGGAAGCGGCGCCAAAAACAGTCAGAAATATTGCCAGGGCAACCGCTGCGTAAGGAATCTCTTCCACGGGTACGTCAAAACGTGCATCATGGTCAGGTGGTGGCTGCAATCAGGTGAGCATGTAGTCAGCCCGGGTCAAACACCACCGCTGTAAAGCAGACGGTTCAGACGGCTCTCGGTGCTATCACCTCCTCATCTTTAACTAGTGCATAGCCAGAGCGGTTCCGTACGCCAGGGTGCATTCGCTGCGGAATGACCCTCCTGAGTAGTTTGATCACTGGTGCCTACCGCCACTATGATGTTCGGCAGCGTCACCGATAGACCTGTCATGGACTAAGAAAAGTGGTATGCGGTAACTATTACTCTCTGCCACTCTCTGCCTGGGTCGAGGTTTTCGGATGTTCCACTGCAAAGCGTGTAGCCGTTGATAACATTTTGAGAGAGGAAGCACATCGTATGAATTTCTGTCATTTCAGCGTCGCGGATGTGAATGCACGTCACAATGTCGTCCACCTTGCTCGCAAAGGCAGCACCCTGCAATGCAGCTTTCCGCCCAGCTAAGCCGCAATCACGTGCTGTATGCTGCCAAAGTGCCAAGTCTAATGCAGCAGCAGATGGCCTGAGCAGGAGGGCAGCTTTGACGGCCAGCTTCATGGCCACAGCATCTACGTAAGTCGTGAGCAAGGATCTCGCTGCAGATGACCTCACAGCAAGCACCGTAGATGCCGAGACACTTGGAAACACACTGTAGACTCTGCTACATGCGCAAACAGCTGCTGGGGCGCAGCTTACTTGTCAGAGCAGCTTTGCTTGCACACAAGTGGTCGTAGTGTGAAAGCCATGAGGGCACGCAGAGTTGATGACACAGTTTCATTGACAGAACATGTAGTTTGTTGCTTAGCTTCTGCTTGGCTACTCCAGTGCAGACATTGAATTCGTGCAACTGGATGCTAAGCATTGTACCTTCTCTTTTGCCCCCAGGCTCGCCTCCAAGGCCTGGGCACTGATTCCTGACGAGGAAGACGAGGAGCTGCTGGAGCGCGCCAAAGCAAATAGGTGGGTTGATGGCACTCCCTTGCCTTCGTTGCGCCAAAGTGCAGTGACATCCATGGCAGCTCATGTAGCAACAGCACATGATCCTGATCTTCACAATCAGGTGCTGCTCTAGTCAACCGTAGTGAGTACCACTGTCCACCAAATTACAGTTTCAGTTGATGAAGCTGGGCCAGGCACTCTGTGCATGTCAATAGCACACCCAGCACGCACACAACCAGCCAACAGACAATGATAAACGGTAACAAGCTGTTGCACACAATGATTTTGCTTACTTGAAAGGCTGGCTGCATATCTTCTGTCAAGTTGATCCCAAGCAGGCTCCCATTGACCCACAGCCTTGCTGACAGCATCTGACCTGGAACATGCAATACTCCTGTTCCCTGTTGTATTGTGATGCGATCCCAGGCAGAAGCGCCTTGCTGCCCAAAAGGAGACAACGCGTGAATTCCTGAGGCAGGAGGGCATCAAGGACAAGCAGCTGGACAGCGAGCTCATACCAGTGCAGAAGGCAGTCTACCAGCTGGCTAAGTCAGGTAGGGGCTGGAGCAGGTGCCTGGTGTAAAGCATTTGACCAACAATATGAAGGCCCTCGGCATTGTATGGGAGGGGTTTTCTGGTGGTTTCCCCCTTCACAATTCAGGTCGGATAATCATGCACTCCGCCTTGTCCGAAAGTGGATTGAATTCACTAGGTAGATTTGAGGTGCAGGGCCGATGGCAGTAAATGCTATGGCTGCAAAGTACTGATTATAATTAATAATATGAATGCCCGTGCTGAGCAACCTCGTATTTGCTGCAGCAAATTGCACAACAGTACATCTTGACACTGAATCTGACAACGGCAAGCATCTGTGCTGCACTGCTGCTTGGACCTGTCATTGTTTGCATAGGCTCCCAGCTTGAGGCCGGTGACCTGAAAGGCGTGTCGTCCACCCTCAGCAGCAGCTGGGTGGATGATTTCCAACGGGCAACAGCCAGCCTGGACGCGTCAGACTCAGAGAAGGCCCAGGCAACAGCAATCTTTGATGGCATCAACAGCCTCAAGAACGTTGCCGGCTCTGGAGACCTCAAAGGGTCTAAGCAGCAGTTTGTTGCACTGGTAGCAGCAGTGGAGGACTGGGCCCAGAGCACAGGCCTGGCCGCCAACCTCAAGGGTCTCTAGGATATCTCATGGACGTCCTAGGACGTACCATCATGTTATGATATCTAGACGCAGCAGCATTGGCAGGCAATTTTGCAACAGCAGGGTGCCAGTGTACCCAAGTGATGTAGCTGTGCCAGCTATTGCATCTACATCTGACCCACATTTCTGTCATGCGTGCAACCGGCAAAGTAATGTCATGATGATGTGCTTCTCAGTCATTTGAGCAGTGAAACCTGCCGAGTGCATCTGGCAAACATGTGAAGTGCCGCTGAAAGGGTCGCTTGCCTGCCAGGCACAAGGTGAACTCCATAGTCCGCATAGTATGCCGTGTCCAGCTGTTTAATGACTGTCATGGCACAACTGGTATGGGACTCTGTAGCCTATGTTCTCAACCACCACATTTGCCATGTAAAAGTGCAGCAGATTATCATACTCTGCCAAGGATTGGCCCGCTGTTGTAAAAAAACTTGAGCCATGCATGTGAAAAGAACACAGCCATGCAGCAAGTTGAAATGCTATGGCAAATGCGCTGACATGCATTGCCCGGGGCATATTGCATGCTGTCAGATTTCATGTTGCAGCTACAGTGAACGAGTGCAAGGCAGGTTGAAAGATTCCATCAGATAGACACAAAACAACTTGTACGCATTATGAGAGACATTTGCAGCATGCCAGTGTAACAATACAACTTGCCTGTATGCAGGGTCCCCTACTGTTTGATGTGCAGTAGCCTCTCCTGTGATCATGCTCCCACGTCCTTTTATCACCTATCGATTGTTAGTATTGCCTGCAGCATATTGAGGACCCGTTAGTTTCCATCCACTTGGCCAGCCACACATTAAAACATGCAGGGGACCAAAGGGCGGAAACCAGCGAGTTCTTCCTCCTCATAGCCTCCATGCTGCAGGTGACCGGTCGCGCCTGATCGATCCAGCTTCCAATTGACCTCGCAAGTAGCCCAGTTACAATAATAAGAATTTGTCAATCAAATAGTACTACTGTTTGACCTAGTAGGGGGTGAGTGCCATGCATCCGTAGCAGCACAAGAAAACAGTCACTGTGGCACAGCAAACACTACAAGACACCGAGCAACAGCCATGGTACCACCGGCCCCTGGAATTGTTGTCAATGCCTCTGTGCCTGCTGTTATGCCCCTTGCTGAGTACATCACACCCGGGTGGCGCCCCCACGCATGTCAGTGCATTTGCCATTGCATCTCAACTTGTTGCATGGCTCAATTCCTTTTAACTCACAGTAGCACCAACCTGAGCCACTGCTGGCCATTTCACCCAAAGCTGCAGCCTACAGCCGTTTCTACTTACATACGGGCTGTAAATTTCATACCATGAAATTTGACACCGGGTGTTCACTGCTACTATAGCGGTTTACGCTTACGATGTCCGGTCAGAGTCCGGCTCATGTGTTGCAGAACGTTATGGCGTTCAACGCCCTGTAGAGCTGCTTGCATTGACTTTGATGATCAAAATATTATTAAGTAAAAACATCAGAATACGTTAAAAACACGCGGTGTAAATAGCATGCATGCCATATCGCGAGTACTGACTCTGGGATATATGTGGGCCCACAATCACTGCGACGTTAGTTAACGTTTTCTCAACGTTATTTAATGTTATTTAATGTTTATAGCATATCATGAAGCATATCTGGTGGTTTTTATTGAAGCTGATAGCGCTGTTGCATGGCTACCGTTCTAACGGTCAGGCAGCTGTCTGGTCTGGCCATCGGTCATCGTAACCAGACATAGTCAAGATTTCACGGTCATTTGCACAAGTATGATGTTGGTTGAATGAGACCATGAGCAGATCTGCTCATGGTCTCATTCAACCAACATCATACTGTCTAGACACATGTGTCTGTTGATTTGTGAAAACCCCTAACATGCGTCTGTTGATTTGTGTCTATCAAAAATAATTCCTTGTAAAACACAAGCATCCAGCTGCATGTTACGCTTGCCTTGATCTCGCTGTTGACAACGTTGGACCGCTCGGCAACAGAAAGCGCTCAAGCAAACTCAAGTGAGGTTGTTTATTGTAAAAGAAAACTAGCCATGCAGCAGGTTGAAATGCTATGGCAAATGCGCTGACATGCGTTGGGGGCGCCACCCTGTGTGCCTGCATGGGCTGTCCTGGCTGCCATAACATGCATCTAGCTGCCACCGACGTCCCACACCGAGTTTTATTTGAGCTTACTTGAGCGCTTCCAGTCACCAGCTCCTCCAGCAGTGTCCAGCAGTGTCCAGCAGTGTCCAGCAGTGTCCACCGCCCAGGGTCGCATGCATGCAATGCAAGGTGATTAGTGCACGCACAGGCATATATAAGCAACTAGCAACATGTCAACCTTGCCTTGGTCTCGCCGTTGGACCGCTACTAGCGTAGTGAGTACTAAGCTGCCATTGCTGCCATCTGCCATCATGTAGATCACCTGGCAAAACCGACCGTATCGTCAGTACATCAGATAGAGGATGATAGTGTCGTCTAACATGGTTTTCAGGTTGTGCACAGCTATCAGCGATAGGTCCAGCACCACCGCCACCGTGCTCTTGACTCTGGCACGTCCTTCAAAACCCCGCTGGTTGAGACATGATCTACATGATGGCGGATGGCAGCAGTGACTAGCGCAGCTTAGTACATAGCGGTCCAACGGCGAGATCAAGGTTAGAGTGACATGCTGGCTGATCATGACTGTTCCTGAACTGATCACCTTGCATTGCATGCATGTGAGCCTGGGCGGATGGACACCCCTGCTGGAGGAGCTGGTGACTCCAAGCGATCAAGAAAACTCAAGTGAGTCATTTATTGTATGTTTTTTCGGTCTGAAAAACCCTAACATCACCTGACTGTGAGACTGCAACACAAGGTGAAGATTACAGGCTAGCCAGAGCAGTGTAATGATAGGGATACGTAATAACATGCGACCATGCAAATGATGCACATGACAAAGGTGATCAACAGCAGAGGTACTGGCCAGGCACTTATGCTGTGGATCGACCGGTGGCAAGCAGTATATTGGGCAGAGTTGCATCGCTTTATATGGCCTTCAAGCCTGGTCAACTCACTCAGTTGACTAGTTGTGTGTGGTGTGCGGAAATGCTATGGCATATGTGTTTATGGCAGCATACGCAGTACTGTTTATTGTATCTTTCACCTCTGTCTGACAACACCTTACAGTGTGCTGTACTGCTGTATTCACTGCTGCCATCTACCACCATGTACACACACCTGGGGAGAAAACAGCTGGTACATGATGACGGTTGAATGTTATTGACATTTTTCAGACTGTAGACGGTGGTAATTTTTGTTGCGACAACTCCGTCATCCAGCATGCTGCACAGGCACCTGACGAGCAACTAGCACAGCAAGTGCAATTGGCACTAGCAAACAAGCCTCAATAAGCCTGCAAGTAGTGTAGACAGATGCCTGTGCTAATCAACCTGAAGGATGGTTGTGAAACTAGAAAGCATTGCTGCTGTTCATAGCAGCTTCAGTCATAAACTTCAGAAGCACCAGTGAACAACATGACCATTTGAAATGATCAAGCCCATGCAACATTGTCATAGGCTGACAATTGAGCTAACACGCCTTGAAGGAGGGAGCCACCACGACCATGCTTGTAGGGGATTGCGTCTGCCAAGTTTTGGACCTTGTGGCACATCACAATCCTCTCAGAAGTGCGCAACCCAGACATCATGAGCACGACCTGCTGACAGAGCCATAAAAACAAACAGATGAGCGAACTCTCAGCTAGGACAGCCATTCTCTGCTGACATGACCTGTTAAAATACCAAAATGAACATCATCAATCCACGCATTGATCTGAAGCAGGCCAATGGTGACTCTACCAAACAGACTCTGCAGCAGGACAACAACAGCTGCACAGGTTGTTGAATCAGGTCACATCGTCGAGCCACTGCAAACTGCCTTGCTCGCAGCCAAGCAGTAACAGTCAGAGCATCAGACCACAGGTTCATTACTACCTACTCCTGCAGGGCGCTCCCAGTTCTGTGCAGTGTGTAGCAAAAGTAGCGAAAGCAGATGCCCCATACGACAGGAGTGCACCACAATGCTGGCCAGTTGCAGATATCTTGCAGATGCTTTCAATCAGGGTGCGACAATCCACCCCTACCTGCCACACAGACGGTGCGTGCTGCTACACTGCTACCACAACGACACTCAACCTGCAGCCTGAGAGCGTGAAACAGGCAGCACTGCAGCATTGCAGCTGCAGCTGAATGGTCTGCCTGCTTCTGCAGCTGCAGAATCAGCTGTGCTCCAGAAGTTGTGATGAGCACTCAATACTCTCACAACCCCACAGTGACACAATGACGCAAACCACAATTGCCCCTCCTCACAGCATTCCACTGCTGCTGGTGATGCTGGCCAGGTGCAGAGCGGATGCCAGTCAATGGGGCACCAACAAGGAATGGCTGTTGTCCCCACCCCCCAGCGGCACACTTACACTCGGGCTAAGACGATGCAATAGCCTAGTGTACAATAAAACACTGCTGCTGTGTGCAGCTGACAGCCAGCAAGTGCGTAAATAGCCTATGGCCTAATCAACACTCAACAGTTTCTGCTCAAGGGCATATTGTTTCTCATTTGGCCAGTAAGGCTGTCAGCAAGAACCAGACAGCGGCAACAAATCAAACCTTACGGTTTGGAACTACTTAGCCATTACTGAAGACAAGTTGATGAGCACATGCTCACCAATAACCAGATGCAGCCTGTTTCATGCACACAGGTTGCTGCTGGTCCTGCACTTGACAGGGGACTGCTGATGTGCACCTGGCAGTGTTAAGTGGTTTTCTGGCAATTTGTCAGCCAGTCAACAGGCCATGTTCAGCTTGTTGCCTCGGCATGAGCATGAGGTACCAGAGCCTTCAGCCCTGCGCTTGCTGCTGTGGCATTGCCTTGCATCTCCCCTGCTGAGACCATAGGGGCAGGGTGGCCATGTGCTGCTGCAGCAGCTGGTCCTACTGCAGCTGTATGTTCTGTCACTGCCGCTGCTGCGGCTACATGAGCCACTGCCTCCTCAAGCTGCGCAGTGCTTGGTGCTGCTGCTCTGCCGGCATCCAGTGCACCCCGCATGACACTGATGATAACCGTCCAGGCAAAGGACACACCAGCCACTGCACAGAATGCAAAAAACAGTGAGTAGCTCTGCATACTGCGGCAAACTGCTGTTGCGCCTCGACATTCTCGACAAAATAAGCTAGACTGAACGCCTGCTGCATGTACACACAGGTGGAGGATATCAGCAGCATCTGGACCATTACACACTGCTGCTGCTGGGGCCTGCTGCTCACCAAAGGGTATGCGCAGATGTCGTGGCACCACACTGAAGTTGACCAGCTGAGCTGGCACCCAGATAGTCCAGAGTGCCTTGCAGTTGTCCCACAGCTCTGCCCGGTACTTGTCATAGATCCCGGTCACACTCCTGCCCTCAACATAGCCCTTCATCCCATAGAACACAGGAAAGTAGCAGAAGGGATGACTGCAGGCAGGTAAGGCCAGCCGGTGGCAGAGCAGCACGCAGCTCATGAAGACGACAGCAAGGGTTGCAAAGGAGCAGGAGGTCAAGCATACACTGCATTATCGAGGTGCCAAAGCCTGCAGAATGCCGCAACTGTTTGCCTGAGCTGCACTGATACCTGCAGCAGCTGATTGAAGGGGCCCACAGCCTGTCAAATGCAAGGCAGTAGTAAGCAGACTCCGAGTCGGACAACTGGGTCAACTTGATGGCTCCCATGCACTTACTGTATGGCCTGGTCGATGAATGTCTTGATGGGTGCTGAGCCCTTGTGACCCAATGCAGCCGTCATTCCAGCGCACCACTTGACAAATAGGTGGTTGTAAAGATAATATTGAAATCCACCCTGCAAGCACAATCATAAGTACATGGACAAACCATTATACAATGACTGTGCCTAGTGGACTGTGGCAGCAGCTCACACCACAGGGGACTGCTTTCTCACAAGGCAGAGCTGAAGCGACACTACACATTGTCTCGTAACGCACCAGGTAGAAAAGCCCAAATGTGATAAAAACCCCATGCCTTTTCCAGTCGACTTCCTCCCGCTTCTCTATGACCTGAAGCAGTACGAAGAAGTCAGCTGTTGTTTGTTTGTGCAGAGACGAGAACTAAGGCCCCCGCTGCTGTCCCACCTTCTGAGCAAACATATCAGCGGCGCTGGTTTTCACCACTGTTGTGACGACGCCAGTGCCAAAGGGATACCTCTGCGCGACCTCATTGTATTGTCGCCCAACATACACAGCCGGTTTGCCCACGATGCTGAGTACTTGTTTGATACGCTGCATAACTGCTATCTATCTGACTAGCACTTTGTACTTAGGGCCACAGCTCTGGCAGCCCTAAGTTGTGTGCTGGTGTGCCAGGCTATGGCCTCCTACTTGTGGCATCTATCAGATAACAGCTACAACAGCCAGAGAGGTCTTGTGCAAGCCAAGAAAGAGTAATGGCGTGATATTACACGAGCCAGCAGGCGCTGCCTGCCAAAACACAAATCTGAGAGCGCTGCGGAGTGTGACGTTGTCAGTGCAAAGTTGATATTGTACTCTGAAAGTTTTAGAGCTGTGACGTATTGACACACGTCTGGTTCTGTTCACAGTTCCATGACTGCATTGTGCGGAAATGCCCCGTATCTATTTTGCCTGTTACAGCCATTCCTCCTATTCCTCCAGCAGCGAAGTTTGCGCGTATCATCCCTATTGACTTTGCCCATTTAATCTGGCTGGTGAGTCAAAATATGGATAAGACGGCTCATGGCAGCCCTAAGTCAAAGGACCCTTCCGGCAAGCAATTGGCAGTTAAGATTGCAATGTAAGCCAGCATGTGTGGAGTTTGGTAGCGACACTTGTCTATCAGCTAAATGGGCGACAGGATCAGGCTACACAAAGAGCATAGAGCTGTTCGACCAGCGGTTCTTCACCTGCAGCAGGCGGTTAGACTGGCCGTTGGGTGCCCGATGTCACAGTACTGCCACCAGCAGCATTTGGATTGCATAGAAAAGAGGCGAGGGTGTATTATGGCTGGCGAGCGCTACCCTTATTACCCTGGCTAACCTGATCGCCAAGCCCCCACACTGGACTCTCAATTTGGTCAAGGTGACCACTGCGGCAGGGTATCTGTGAAACGCATCTGTGAAGTGGGGCCTTTCAGAAGCACGACAAACTCAATCCTTGGCATGCTGCCGTCGTCTGACCCTTTGACATTATGAATGTGCCTCGAATTCTTCATTTTGAACTCCAAACCATGATCAGTCAGCGACTGCCAGAGGCTAGAGCCCCAAGCCGCTTCATCAGTAATGGTCAGTGACGAAGGGCTTTGCAGCTAGAGATGGCAGATTCCAACCGTTTTATAGTCAGGCGATATCGCACCATGCCTGATTGGTCTGGTGTATAGCAATCATTTGCTGTGTTCTGGGCTGTTACTGCTGTCCTTCTGCTAGCAGGCTATTTGCCACAGCCTCAGTGAGCACAGCAGGCCACCAACGAAACCGAGGCCCCTTGCGCTGGAGCTTTCTACTTTGCACTGCCAAACATCGGTGGAAAGTCCATTACAGGATACCAGCAGCAACCAAATGCTGCTGCATTGGCGCCTCCGTATGCCTCAGCTCCCTGCTTACTGGGTCTCCTGCTGCTAGCTCCAGGTGCTGCTCTTCAACTGCTGTTTTAAGCTGTTAGAACGCATGCACCACCAACCTCCTTGATCTTCTTCTCAGCCAGCTTGCTGAAGAACTTGGCCTTGACAACCACTGGCTGCTCTGGAAGCTGACCCTTGCCCAGCACCTTGAACTTGCCAAACTTGGTGACATCAATCACAGGAGCAGTGCTCGTGTCCTTGGCAGCAGCCTCACGGGCCTACCAACAACAAGCGACAGCAGCAGCAGCCATTGTCAGCAAGGCTGGGAGGAAGTTTGGAATTTAATGTTGCCATGCTATGTGTATGCTTACATTACTGTTGCCACCATCTACACCATCTGCTCTTGTCTGTTGCCCACTACGCATGCACCCTTGCTTCCAGTCCCCAACATACTGCCTGTGGTGAGCTAACTGCCAGAGTACTGGCAGCACAACACTAACCAGCAACCACAGCCGAATAACAAACGTTATCAGGTCAGGCTGCAATGTACGTGGCACTGTAAGTGATGCACATGCTCCTCACAGTTGTTGTCCTGGCAGCTGTTGTTGCAGGCAGTGCATGTTAGCTGCTGCTCCTTGTTCCTATGCTAGACGATTTCTTGCTGGGAAGCTGAAAAGGCCCAGCTGATGTATCTACTTTCCAATGGAGACCAATGACCTTCAGCCATATGTGCTGCTGCTGGCTGGCTGCTTAGGGTAGGCCATGGCAACACCTGGACCAAGTAGGCTCGCTGCACTGAAAGATACTGTCCCCAATGACAGCCGCAGATCCCTTATTACTGCTGCTGTGGCATCAGATGACTAAAAGCTGGTATCCTGCAGTGGCTGCACGCCACGTGGTGCCTGCTACGCTGTCTGCTGCGCCATCTGCACTGTTGCCATGAGTGTTTTTTGAGGCTCAGATTTTGCGGCCTGCTGCGCCAGATGCACTGCACAGCAACAGTCGCCTATACCAGACTGCTCCTCTGCTTATGAGCTGCAACTCTGCGATCCTTCAATCCAGCATATGAGCACCACTCATGTGAGCAGCACTCTCGGCAGATTCGCCATTAACCAATCAGAAGGCTGTCCCAGCCTGCCGCAGCAGGCACATGATGATGCTGTCCTGCTGATGCTACTGATACGACAAGGATCTGGTGATGCTACTGAGGATGATGACCTAAAGCCAATGAGAACTGTTCTATACCAACCACGGCCTCACCTCCTCGCCCACCAAAGCCCACAGCTTGTCTAGGTTGACAATAGGGCAGTGGTAGTGGTTCTTCTGCTTATGAAAGTGCCTCATACCAACCTACACGAGGAGACAAGGGTCAAAACGCATGGCCAGCGTGGCGATCAGGACGCAGGGCGTTGAAAAAGGCTACATACCTTTCCAAAGAAACCAGGGTGGTACTTGTCAAACAGGATACGGTGGTGGTGCTGGCCACCAGCATTACCGCGGCCACCGGGATGCTTGCGGTGCTTGCCAATGCGGCCATGACCGGCACTGACATGCCCACGCTTTTTGCGGTTCTTCCTGAGCCCTGCAGTTGTCAAGATGATGGGTGTGTGTGCTGATGGTAAAGTGGGTGTTTGCTCACGGCATACCCAAGTACAAGCTACTGCCCAGAAGCTAGGTCCACAGTTAACTCAAAAAAGCCACGGTTATGCAGCGAGGATGTCGGCAAAGCAGGACAATGCCGTCCAGCAGAGACGGCGGGTGCACTTACTTGTGGTCATCTTGACTGTGCCGTGAAGCTGCTTCTGGCACAACCAGAAAGAGATCGAACATGTGCAGCTGCACGGCCTAAGTCGCACAAAACAGGTCGGCCAAAGGGTTTACCCTGAGGGGTTTCCTCAGCGTGAGCCAGTTGCTTTCATCAATACACGAGATGCATTTTTATATCAAGAGATGCATCAGGGTCAAGGAACTTCGGGCCACAACTTTGACAACCAAAGGAACAACGAGACATTACAACAGTAGAACACGTGTGATAATATTGCTCTTTACTTCAGTTTGAGGTTGCGTGTCGTTGCCGATGCAGCCTACCCTTCAACGGTCTGTTTGAGCAGTGCCTGTGTGAGTGCCTGTGGTGGCACCGGGTCACGGTGCCCATGTTCTATGGGCTATTCGCCATTATGATTATCTCATATATTCCGCTGCATCACGGTCTACGCCAAAGGCAATAGCTGCAGCTAAGGGTAGCAGCTGGTGCAACAGTTGCACAATTACAGCCCACCCAGAACAAGAGGATTGCTGGCCTACAATCAGTTATGAGTTGCGTGGAAGTTGCGTGGAAGTATGGTGAAAATGCGTCTCGTACTTATGCATTGGTAAACCTCTGTGACGCTCTGCATCAGTCAAGCCTCAGCATGTGCAGTGCGTATGTTGGGTTGTTTTTAGACAGTAGCAGAAGACTTTCAGACAGTAGCAGAAGACAATGATTTCTCCTTCCCACAGGTGATACTTGGTGTAGGATGTCGGTGGCAGCTGGATGGACAGCCAGGGCAGCCAAGGCAGGCGCAAGCATCACACCGGGGTGGCGCACCCAATGCATTGTCAGCACATTTGCCATAGCATATCAATTTGCTGCATGGCTCAATTTCTTTTACAGTAACTGACCTCATAGCCATATGATGGATCAAATGAGCGTTGCCAGTTTGCTTGACCTGTCAAAGCAATTTGGGACCAGCTTTGCCATACGGCATGTATCTGCAGCATAGTTGGAGCATCATTTGCGGTCATGAGCATATATATCGTGGCTGCATGCCTGCGGCTTGCAACAACTCCATGGAACCCTCAGTGGAGGCCCGTTCTGCAGGCGGCCCTATGCGGCATCTCAGCTCATCCACAACATTGCATGGGCTTGACTGGGCGTAGGCTGTGCTTAAGGACCACTACAGGGCTAAGGTTCAGCAGGACGACCAGGTGCATCACATCTGGCCAGACACCCATTTGCATAGCATTTCCACTTGCTGCATGGCTCAATATCTTCTACACCCATGGTTGGCGGCCTCACAACATGTGGGGTGCTGGCCACAGGCAGCAGTGCGGTGCTCATAAGATATCCTCCTTTTTACAGGTGATCATTACCAAGGCTTGGTGTAGGTCGTCGGTGGCAGTTGAACGGACAGCCAGGGCAGCCAAGGCATTCACACGCATCACACCAGGGTTGCACCCCTAATGCATGTCAGCGCATCTGCCATAGCAGTTCAGATTGCTGCATGGCTCATTCTCTTGTACATGTATGTGCATTTCGAATGCAAGTTGCCCGGCAATCAGTGGATTCTCAATCTTCGATTTGTCACGTAGGCTGTATCATATGTACAGGCAGTCTACACTCCGCAACTGCTTGCCTTTTTGGCACATGGACCCCACCATATCTCTCAAGTGATGTTAAGTTGATACATACCGTCGTTCTTGCTGCTGCCAGCCAACCCAGTGCAGTGCAAGCGGCGAGTGACTATGAGAACAGAGGTTTAGCTCATGCCCCAGGCATTGCCAATCGCTCACCATGGTTGCAGAATCAGCTCATGCACTCTATGACTGGGCCCATTGTGGCATGCAGATCCCAAATTTCTGGAGGTATTGGAAAGCCAAATCTTCACAACCTGCACAGGTTGCATGCAGAAATGCAAGGCCAAAGCACCGTGACCGTGGCTTCGTCAACTTCTGGCTTGTGCAGCACAACTTAATGCATATTTCAGAACCTTGAAAAATGCATTCATCCCTTTGGCAATGCATCGTCAGTTCCTTTGCACTGAAAATGCAATACAATAGAGTCTACAGGACTGAGTCTGTGACTTCACAATGTCAACAATATATACATCTGAGTTTTTCACATCTATACAATAAAGTGGGGCCATTTACTGAGTACAATATACAGTACTTCAGTCTGAAAACACTCAACATCCACTGCGCGCAGATGACCGTGCCGCGGGCTTCGTCGCCATTTCATGTGTATTGGCGAGTGATATGAGCCTGTGAGGACCACGTGCTTGCTGCAAGCAGCATGTTTGTCATTCTCGCCAATAGGACCATGCCTGCTGCATATCAAAACACAACCCCCAACCATTGTACACTGAGCCATGCGCGCAGATTGCAAAATGAAAATCTCCAGCAAGATGGCCAGCTGCAGTTCCATTCCAGCAGCACACATGCCATGCAAGCGGATGAGTGCAACACCTGATGCATCATGACCCTCTCTACAGAACAAAAGCTTGCATGCCCCTGTCATCTACTGCCGTAACACTGCCACTGCCATGACAGCAGTGCCTGGCGCTACTTCTCTTCCATGCACTGCTGTCAGCAGTATCCTCAGGTGGTTGGGCTGACAACACAATGTGCACTGTCAATGGCAGCAATGTCACACCAGGTCGCTGCAGTCATGAACAGCATCCTTGGAGCCAAAGACGTGAGTGCTGGTGCAGCGCTGGATGCCGAGCTCGTTGACCACTACAGGGTCTGCTGGCTGCACACCATCAGGCCCGATGGTGAGAATCTTCACAACTCCGGCCTCAGCCATCACAGGGAAGCGATCATTGACACGAGGGCACTGGCTGATCACCACACGGTCACCCGCCTTGATGAGACCAGCAGCATTGGCCTGCAACAGATGTAGCTCATATGTGTGACATCCGTAGCAACCATTGCTGAGGACCAACCCACCCTGCAGCTGGACAAACTCAACCTGAAGCTACACAGACTTAACTGGCTGCTGCTTGTTACCTTCTGCAATGTGCGCACTGACATAAGCTGATGTGAACTCAATGCTTGTTTATGTGCACTGCCAGCACAATACCTGATCTGCTTACCTTCTGCAGTGCTGCTTTGAGGATGGCACCATCAGGGCTGCCCAGACTTGGATCTGCACATACTGGCAGGACACCCCGGTACTGCAGGCACTGGCGGGCAACAAAGTCACCTGTGCACTGCCACTTCAGCCCGTTTGTAGACAGGCGGGGGACCACCACCTGCAGAAGTGCACAAAATTGGGTTCACACGAGGGTGTCTGCCAATGTCAGCAGTGCCATGCTATTTGGACAATGGCCAGCAAGTGGCAGCTGGCTCTGTCATCTGCACTTCCTGCTGCCTGTCTTTACCACTCCTTGGCTGCGCTGAGTGGTCGGCTGCAAAGTTGCACCAACTGCAACCAGATGCCTTTTGCTGCAGCCACGAGCCTCCTGAGACACTATGGCCACCAATGCTTTGCCGGCTGCTCGTGAAAATCTGGTTGTTCTGCCTGTGACTGCCTGGGCTGGTTGATTGGCATTCTGTCAGCTGCTGTGCTATGCCATGGTCACCTGTGAGTCTCCCCCTTTGCTTGCTACTGTCTTGGCTGCTGTGTCAAGGTGAGTGCTAGTGATGCCTGATGCTGCTGAGGCTGCTGAGCTAGCACCCTGCTCCACTGAGCCGCTGCTCCTGTCGGTGTCAGCTGGAGGCAGCACCACCTGAATGTCATAGCAGCCATGGGCAGAGCGACTGGTGGGGCCCTGGCTGTCACGTGTCACAGCACCTCAGGGGCTGGGCGTGTGTCACGCACTGGCCTCCAGCCCCACCAGTGCTTGCCGGCTGGTGGTAAGCAGCTGCACTGTGTCACTGTGAAGCTGCTGCAAGCTTCTACATGCCGAGTGAGGTTTTGCACCAAAACAAACCATTAGGACACATGTCTTGATAGACTGAGCAGGTTCGGCTTGTTGCTGAACATGCCTGCATCGTGACATCTTCCGCCAGGTGTGGGGCCGATGAATCACTGGCGCAACTCACCGTGAGAATAGGCTGCTGAGGCCTGTACTTGGCAATGAGGCTTGCTGTCCTGCCAGTCACTGTAAAGACCACTATCAAGGCAGCTTGCAGCTTGGTTGCAGCACGTACTGCAGCAGTAGCCAGAGCTTCAGTCTGCAAGCAGAGTAGCACGGTACCTCTGTGGAGTCCCAGGAAACTTGTGGCAAAGTCACATTGTATGCTGAGGAGTCAGTGTGGACTTGAGTGGTATGGGACGACAACGTAGGGCCCCTGCGTGTTATGCTGTTGACCCTTCACAAGTGTTACACAACAGCTGCTGGAGTAAAGCAACAGCAACGACACATGCAGGACCAGCGTAGTGGTTGATTGCACCCTTATTTCCCACCTTGCTGATGTCTGGGTTTATGCTGTGATATCCTGAGAAGTCCATGACGGATTGGTAATAGGAAAAGCTGTCAAAGCTCATCTCTGCCTGTCTGCAAATTGCCAAAACTGTGTCAACACAGTCCACAGCAAACTTGCCGCGGAATGTTTCACCACCCAACACGATGCCATCAGCACCGTCTAACACCAGGTTGGCAACATCTGCAGGCACATCGTGATCAGTGAAAGGGTGGGAATGTGATAAGGTGCAAAGAGGGGACGCACAAAGAGTGAAAAGATGTTCGCTGCTGGTGCACATCAAGGGCATTGTTGTACCATTGCTTGCCACGGGCCACTTTTGCTGCATGACATGTTTTTGAGGTCAGCCGATTGCCTCACCTGTTGCTTCAGCACGTGTAGGTCTGGGTGCATCCATCATGGTATCAACCACACGAGTGACATAGATGGGCTTGCCGGCAAGATTGCACTCCTGTAAATGCAATGCATGCCCCTTGCTCTCAGTTACATGCTAGCACCTCCTATATGCATGGAGCGCAACTAGTATGAACCCTATTGCTGGGGGCCTATTGCCGGGAGGGGAGATGTGACATTGACAAGTCAGGAGACGTTGAGCCATGGCCTCTAACTGCTATGGCAAGTTTGAATAGTTCACTGTCAAAATCAACCACTGCAGCACAAATTCCTGCTGATGTTGTTGTGGCTTTACATCTGTGCTGCGGCTGCAACACCGTGCTTACCCTGAGCAGCATTTTTTGTGCCAGGAACATCTTTTCTGGGTCCACACAGTTGCCAACACTGCCTCTGCTGAGCAGCACGCCGTCAGATGACTCCATAATGTCTCGATAGTTGACCAGTCCCTCCATGTTCTCAATCTTGGCAATGATCTTGGTTTGGCTCATGCCAATTCTGCAAATGGAGGGCGAGATGAGTTTCACATAGTCAGCTCGTGTGCAGCAATGTCAACAATACTTCACTCATATGTGGACGACTGTGACATGGTCAAGGGGCCCGTACAGCAACCATGCATGTGGCGCGCTGATGAGCTGAACACTGATGAGAGGGTCATCCTCCTTGGATGCTGTGGGTGTGGTCTGTGTGATTTGCAAGCCCCTGAGATTGTAGCTGTGTGTCCCTCAGGGTCCCTGAGGAGGCATTCAACTCACTTGTTTATGTAGGCGCGTGCATCATTGACATCCTGGGCGTTGCGGGTGAAGCTGAGGGCTACAAAGTCTATCTTGTTGGGCTTGCCAAAAGTAAGTAGAGCTCCCTTGTCACTCTCGGACAGGATGGGTGCGCTGTTCTTCATGTTGCCAATGTGCACTGTCAACTGAACGCCCTCCAGCTTGCAGGTGTTTTGCACCACACAGATGGCACTCTTGTCACTCTCCACATTTTGCACTGTTAAATAGGCGCTGGTGGTTTCACTGCCTGTAAACAGGTAATAACAGCAGCAACCAGCTTGCTGTTGTAATTGCGTGGCTAGTTGCATGGCTTGGTACTGCATCAAGCGCCAGATAAGCAACTAGCAATACGCTTGTAGGTATGTGGCATTGACACGGCATACAGCAATGATGTGCTTGTGATTCTAAACCGAGTTTCACGTTCACCTGTGAAAAGGTACTGCCCCACAAATACAGATCTGCCTGGCTGCAAGCCAGTGCCGACGAGGGAAGGATAGGAGATAGGCAGTGTGCTGCTGCTAGCCTGCTGTGTACTGTCGCATGTCAGCATTACTGTCTGGCCGGCTTGTAACATAATGGGCTCGCTGGGCCTGCAAGATCAGCAACGAGCAGGATTATCAGCCGTCCTGGGGTGCACAGCACCCACGTTGAACTCGAAAATCAAAGGTAACATCCTATGCAGCCACTTTCTCACAAGATCAACACGATTCCTTAGCGCTTTCCGCTGTGGCACTGAAGAATGTTCTGCAGTAGAGTCTGCTGCAGATGTGTGCAGCGTGGCAGCTCTCTGGGTACCTGTTGATGACCACGATCTCAGGACCCAAGGTGTCCATCATGGTGGCACACAGTTTGCAGGTTGCCTTGGATGCCTTGCGTAGGTTATCCAAGCCCCGTTGATGCAGCTCCTGCAGGCAATTGTATATCGGTCGGACACCGCAACCGAGCTCATAGCAGAAGGCCCAGCTGCTGCTGAGTAGCATAGCATGCTGCATCGCTATGTCCCAGCTGCGCATTTACGCAGCATGATAGCCGTCTTACCTGGTCAATGTAGCTGAAATCAAAGCGCGCCATCTGTGGGCGTTACAAACAGTTCAGAGTCAGTGACAGTGATGGCAGAGATTTTGCATAGGCAGGCTGCAGAATCCAGATGCTTACCGACATCCCAGCCTTCAGCATCTCTGTTAGGGTTTCTACATCGTTGCTGACCGGTCCGATAGTACACACCAGTTTGGTTGAGGGAGGAGTTGTGAAATGCGGGTCCTCCTGTAAGATACCGTATAACATGCTCAACATCGCCCATTATCTGCATTGCTGCTACATTGACATTGTATGCTCGTCGCTTACTTCCAACAGAGATGGTAGACCAAGGCTGGTCTTGAAGTATGTTCTGCCCAGTACCGTCGGCATCGTGCGGCGTTTGATGGGAATAGGCAAGTTGCGGTGCTGGATACAACAACTGGGCCTATTACAGACTGTGGCCCATTATGGTAGGGGTGGAGTAGGAAGGCGTTAAAAGCCTCGAATCTCTCATTGACAGTCTTGTGCCCTGTTACACGGCACTCGACCTCCCCGCCCCTTGGAGGCGAAGTTCGTATACGCTATAATACATCACGTGTGGATGCTTGAGGAAGGATTGTTGCAGCTTGCCCTTGTATGCATCTGGTTGCCGTCGCCTGTGAGTCTTCTAAAACATTTTGTTGGCATAGGAACCATCAAACACTGCACAAGATAAAGTGCGCACTTTCCACACATGCTTCAGTATGTATGCTTTGGAAAGGCAAACAGCTCTGGCAGCCAATGCCAAACTAACACAGTTCCATGCAAGGGTGGGCAACAGTCCCAGGTGCAGTGGTTTGACAGCCGGCTTTTGCTAGTGACTGCGCCAAGGCAAGGTACCAGGCGTTTTCGTTGCTGATGCAAGTCTGCCAACTGCAGAGTCTGGGCTTCTGAACGGCAGGCAGCTTCCCACAGAAAGCAGGGATGTGGGTGTGATGTGGAGGGACGGCAGCAGCAGCGGCGGCAGCGGCAGTCCATGACATGTGCAGTCACCAGCGACAATGCACAGGGTGCCACTTACGGATGGTCCTGGAACACCTGTAGAAGTAGTCTGCCGGAGTTCACCTCTACATTTGATGCACAACACCCCATCAAAGAAGACCTGAGCGTGCAGGTGAGGCAGGTGCACATTGCATCCAACCTGTTGTCCGTGACAAAGCTCCTGCTGCGCTTAGGACTTGCCTCCACCAACTTGTGCTATAGTTGTGACTGCCAAGTTATCCATAGTTGTGTTGCTGCCAATTCCCACAGGAGTTGTTGAGGCTTGTCAGCGTGGCAGCTGCCAGTGAGCAGCTGCCCTCCCAGCACTGGATGCAGCAGCTGATGGCCAGGCTGCAACCCCATCTGCAGCAGCTACAAGCAGCTGACATATCCCAGCTGCTACAGCATATTGCTCAGCTGGACTACACTCCAGATGAACAGTCCATGTCAGCACTTCTGCACCATGCATGCATCCAAAGACACCAGCTCAGCACACAGCAACTTTCAGCTTTGCTGTGGTCATTAAGCAACCTCCGGCATACGCTGCAGCAGCAACACTGGGAAGGTATACTCCAGGCTGCTGAACTCAAGCTGCAAGACTTCTACGGTCCTGACTTGGCTCAGTTCTTATGTGCAGCAGGCAGCATATACAGCAGCAGCAACAGCAGCTATGACGCTGAGGTGGGCTTGCAGGCAATGCCAGTGGCAGCAGCACAGACGCAGCTGACACTGCCGCCATGTTGGTCAACCGCAGTAGCCAAGGAAGTAGAGTATCAAGTAGTGGAGTTTGTCGGGGACTTGTGTGCTTTTGACCTTGCCAGGCTAGCATCAGGACTGGCAGACCTCAGCATAGAGCCCAGTCACAAGCTGCAAGATGCCCTACTGAAGGCGGTGTACATGCGGACCAGGACAATTGAAGAAAAGGGCGCAGTAGATTTTGCCCTGGCCAAGTTAGATGCAAAGGGCAAGAAGTCTATGCACTATGATCCTCGGTGGACGCATGAAGAGCTGAAGTGGCTGCCCAGGCGTGAGCGGGACAAGAGGAGGATCATCAAAGAGACCTGGTACCGCACACAGTGGGGAGGTTTTGCACCTGGCAAGGAGAAGTAATTGGACAGCCATGAGCGCCCCTGTCAGAGGCAATTCAGTAATGGGCAGTAGGAACTTCCACAGTATTGTTTTTGCAGTGCTGCAGCTGCAGCGCATTTTTGCTGCAGTAGGCAAGTGCAGTGTACCTGTAGAGGCGCGTCTACATTGGGCTGTAACCAAGGCTATTAACCTAGTCACAGAGCTTGCTCATTACAAAGATTTTTTGGTAGAGCATGCAACCCGAAGACACACCCCCAGAGGTGCTGTGAAAGGCAGGGGCAATAAGATATAACCATTATCATTACCCCTGGTTCAGGCCCTTAGAGCTGAGACCAGCTGTAACCTGGCGGGGGGGGCCCTACGCAAGGGGGTAAACTGCTACTGGATCTGAGATCCGTAATCGTGTGGTCAGAGGCCGCACGTTCTCGCGATTGAGGTGAAGGGTACCATGCGTCCCATGAGCCATTCGCTGGCTCGCTGGCTAGTGCCGGGAGGGGTTGGAGTCCTCCAATTGCATTGGTATTGGTAACCAGCAACCGACGACAAAAGGTCACAGGAGTGGCTGCTGCACATCGGACAGTAGGGGACCCTGCATACAGGCAAGCTATTTCATCCACCATGATACTGCGTGCAAATGTGTGTTGTTTTGTGTCTATAAGACTGAGCTTTTATCAAATAATGTCAAACTGCTACACTCAACGCCGAAATGTTTTTGTTTAGAGCCTTGGGCAGATGTGTCTGTTGTTTTTGGTCAATAAGAACGGTCTTTTGTCAGCTTTGGTTACAGGCCGATCATTGGTTATAATAAACGCCCTAGCACTTCAGTAGAGTGCCTTCTGAAAAGGTGTGGTTGATGTTGGTAATTAAATGCAGAGGATAGTTTCCGACAGTGACGACACCCATATCTATCAACCTCAATCTGCATGGTCGCAACAAACGTCGTAGAAACAACGAGGCCATGGTCAACGCGTTTTCTGGGCGTCTTCTGGGACTTCGAGTTCGCCGGCGCCGTGTTATGACTCTTGATGTGAAACTCTGAGCGTTTGTGTGCTCATTAAATAACAAGTATGCACGATGTTCATTGCCTTGCAACAGGAGGAAGGTCCCCAGCTCACCTCGAGGCATGGATTGCTCTTGTCGCTTGAAAGTTTATCACATCACTCGTGTTTATGTTACTCAGTTTACAATTAGAAGCATGATATGCAGCCCATTCATGAGCGATGGGTGGTAGTATCAGCAAGCAGCAGTGGAGAAGGTCAAGGGAAAGGAAACCTTTGAAGCTTGTTCAAAGAAAGCGAGTTCCGGCCTCAAATCAGCACTTTGAAACACCTACACCTCATAGGAGAGTTGATTGGCCACAGTGCTTCAGCTTCAAATCCAGGAAAGTGCATGCGGTTCATCAAGACAGTTGCACTGCAGCATTACAGAGATCACCCTTTTGGTGGAGGCAGGAGCAACAAGAAGAAGGCTTATCAGCGTCTGTAGCGCAGCAACATGATGCAGCTTGCCAGGTGGACCCCACAGAGCTAGCAATACACTGCTGCTGTGCTGAATCAAACCCTCCTCCAATAAGTTGGCGTAAAGGGGAGCGCATAGGGTGCGGTGCTTATGGCAGTGTGTACATGGGACTAAATAATGAGACAGGCGAGCTGCTGGCTGTCAAGGAACTCGTACAGTGTGTGCGGGAGTCATCTCATGAACAGGAAGCACTGCAGCAGTTGGAGCAGGAGGTAGGCCAATGTCAGTTGCGACACCCACACATAGCGCCTCCTACATCACGTGTGTAGATTCTCTGCACAGAAGTACGACAGCAAGTGCTGCCTTGTAGCCACCATCTGTCTTCATCCTGATGACGCAATCCTGTTAATCAGATGTTAGAGAGACTCGCCAGAACATCCAGTGCGACAATCCTGTTGGCCCACTCCATGTCTCCCAGCAGAGGTGTGTCCTGCATGACTTACAACTCGTACAACACAAGTGCTGCATGGGCTGCAAGACAGCTGATATCAGATCATGCACACACAGACTGGGCGTTGGTGATTGCAGGTTGCATTGCTGAGCAAGCTGTCTCATCCCAACGTCCTCCGATACCTGGGCACTGCCAGAGAAGGCAGCTCATTGCTCATCTTCCTGGAGTTTGTCCCGGTGAGCTGCTAGTGGTGCCCTTCTTTGAAAGCGGCAATTGTCTTCAATGTCAGCAGGAGTGTGAGCAAGGAATGTACCATGGTCTCCTTCTGCTGGCTGGCCAAGAACTCATAAACTGCGATTTGCAGCAACAGTCCTGTTGCACATCTAACTGCTGCAGGGTGGCTCCATCGCTTCTGTTGTCAGCAAGTTTGGGCCACTGGATGAGCCTGTCATCAGAACATACACACGCCAGCTGTTGGCAGGTACGGGGCAGTTGCTGCCTTAGCCTTGGCCCAGCAGTGCTGTCATGGCAGCCTTCTGCAGGTCATCAACAGCTAGCCAGCAGTAGTCACGTACCTTGTGCATACATTAAGTGACACAATATCACTACAGAGACTACATAGGGCCAGGTCAAACTGTATGACAGGAAAATACAACAAAGTGGCAAAAGACTGCAAGCTCATGTTGGTTCAGCACACTGCCAACAGCACCTTTCCTGCCGAATGTGCAACCTGTCATACAGTCCTGAAGTTGCTGCATGAGTTCAGGCCTGGCGTACCTGCATGCACTGCGCATTGTGCATAGAGACATCAAAGGGGCCAACTTGCTACTTGAGAAGGATGGCCTAGTCAAAGTGGCAGATATGGGCATGGCTAAAGAGATGGAGGCAATGTCTGTGACCAAGTCGTTCAAGGGCAGTCCCTTCTGGATGGCACCGGAGGTGGTGAGGCAGCAGGGCCATGGCTGGCCAGCAGACATCTGGTCTGTGGGGTGTACTGTGCTGGAGATGGCAACAGGCAGACCACCTTGGAGTTCATGCACTTCTCAGGTGCGGTTCAGCTGACTCAGCTCAACAGAGGAGTCTCTGACAGCTGCATGTCAAGGCCGGCGTTTGGCCAGCTGCCGCTGTCAACACTGCCGGCCACCTATGTTCTGATCTCATCTCTCATCTGCAGGTCCAAGCCATTTTCAAGATTGCCAGCAGTGATGAGGTGCCGGCCATACCTGACAGACTTTCACCAGTAGCAGCAGACTTCATCAGGCTGTGCTTGCAGCGTGACCCCACCCAGCGGCCCACTGCACAACAGCTCCTGCAGCACCCCTGGGTAGCCGGGGAAGAGGTGCATGTGCCATCTGGCCCCCTGCAGCTCACGCCACTCCAGGCTCCTGTCCTGGGCAGCCGCACTGCACCAGCAGGCACAGATGTCATAGTTGGTGGAGATGATGACGCAAACCAAGCAGGTGTGAAAAGAGTAAGGATCAGAAGAGCAGCAGTTGGCAGAATAGTGCAGCAGCACCCCATGACCACAAGCCGTTCCAGGAGTGGTTCGCCAAAGTGCAGCCAAAATGCGACAGCAGCAGGGGTCAGCGGCAACAGCAACCACCGCAGGCAAGGTCATGCTTTCAACACCTAGTAGATCAAATATCACAGGGGCGGCAGTTGCTGGGGTTGTCAAGCAGCAGGCTGCCAGCCAGGCCCTGCATCAGCCGCTTGTTCAAACTCAACTGCCGGGTCCAGCAACTGTGAATCTCAGGGCCTCAGCTGCTGCTAAATCCACCCTGCCACCAGAAGCGTTCAGGCAGCTGCAGTGCAGAGCAATAATGGCTGAGGAGGCAGTTGGCTGCCCTGCAGTGCTTGAAGAGGCACTGAAATTTGTCGCTGAACAGCAGTTTCAGAAAATGCAGCCGTGAAATGTTTCAGGAGCATGCAGCAGTCCCACTAAAATGGACAGAACTGCGCAATAACTTGCATGGGTATATAATACTGACTGGCTTTGACCTGGAGCAGACATGAAGAGCTTCAGGTACGTGGCAGCTCATTAGGAACTTGATATGCAACAGGTATCAGATTGCACCTGACAGTTACCACAGTCTGGTACAACAACTGCACTACTTGTTGATGCGGCGATGCACCGTTAGCTAGGCTCATAATCCCGCTTGTGCAAACAATACCTCCAGTTGCTTTCAGCATTATTCCACGGTGCGTATAAAGCGGTTCAGCGCACTCCTCAAACCTTGTATGCAATTGCCTGTTGGCTCCCTGTTGGTGGTACTGCTGATCATTATTTCCTCCGCCTGCTGCAGCAGACAGCGACAGCTTGTTGGACCAATTGCATTCACATGCTTGCAGGTCATGCATGGCCCTGATTTGTTGTAAACGAGATAGAAGGCAGGTTTGATGCTGTGTTGTACGAAGCCAGCTGCATGCAGCCTGCTGCTCGTGTTGCCGCTTGTCAAGAACTGAAGCATCACACTGGCTGGCGAAATTTCTCGCTGTTTTGGAGCAGCTGCACAATCAGGTGTTACTTGTTGTACAGTTGTACTGCTGTGGCTTTTTTCTTCTGTACTGCTGTGGCTCTTGATCTGCTGTAAAGCTGCGGTAGCGAAACCTGTAACAAAAACATAGTTCATGCAACATACGGTCTCGTCATATGACAACTTCAGATAGTGTTGGCCCCGCGTCTCCATCAATCTGCCCGCTTGAGACTCATGTTGCTGAGCCTGCACAAGCAGCACATACAATTACCAAGGTTACGATGCAAGTGTAGGCCGTGCCGGCCATCAGGTCGCTATTTACTATCTGCCACACCGCAGCAAGCAGGGCCCCATGATGCTGCTGTCTGTGACAAACTGCAGCTGCAGTTCGATACTCTTGCCAGCTTGATCAACCCAGAACCACAGCATGTAACATCAAGTTACACTGCCTTGGGTAGAGGACTTGTAGCCCAACAGGTGGTCACGTGCAGCCAACAGCAGTCATATCATGTTGCGGACCTGAGCTGATTCTTTTGGGCCTGATCTGTCCACCATACAGGATCTCGCAGCCGGTACCAGGTGTATAGCGGTTGATCCCTTCAATCTTCTATGTGTAACTGATGAGCCTCTAAGGACCGGCACAGCGTTTGGCTTGTCGGCACTGCATGATTGGCAGTTGCTACATGGAGACCTCCCACCGGTTCTAGCCAACTACCTCGTATCCAGTGAGTGTACACAAGCTGTATCTTATCAAAATCCAAAGCGCAACGTACGTTCATTGCCTGCACAAACAGATATAGTTCCTAATTGTTGCCAGATAGAGCAGCTGCTGGGAGACAGTCCGGGTTGCAAGCACAGGAGCAGCATGCAGCCCTAGGACGCTTGCTTGCACCGCTTGGGAATCATCTGACTGGCATCGGTGCTGTGCATCTGTGGTACTATGACTGGCTTTGTGCGCTGTGACTGCAGGCCGCGGTGGCTGGTTCAAACGACTGGTGGCTTGGCTACTGTGGCTGAAGAGATATGGCCCTGCTGTCTGGCAACTGTATGTGCAGCTCATGCCTCAGGTGAGCTGCACGACTGGCCGCAAATGGACCCTCCCCCTATCATCAGCGTGGACACCTCATGCTGGGTAGGCTGCCTGCATGTTGGCCAGTGCTGTGAATACAAGGTGGGTTAGACCCATGCTGATAGGCAGTGGTGTAACCGCTTTTGAAGTCCATTTGTAAGTAAAGCTTGGAGCCACCACTGTGTGGCCAACAGTTTGAGCTGTCAGTTTGTATGATGACGCACTGGGTGCAGCTGCTGGTCACATGCAGGAAAGTGAGATGGCTGCTCTCATGAACTTCACACCTGAAGAACGACATGAACTACAATGCCCAGAGATGGAGGCCTTGGCTGAAAGGGTGTGTTTGACCAGTGCCTGTGCAACCCTCTTGTAACAGTGTGACCCCTTGCAGCCGATGCCAGACTCTGCCGATGCTGGCTAGTTATGCCAGCTGTTTTTGATCGACTAATATTGTGGTGGGTAGTTACTATACAAGGCTGCATGCCATGAGTGCCTGCTGACAGTGCCTGGTAGAGGGAGCAAACTCATAATGCGCATGGTGTACTATGTGCAGGAGCGCAGTGCTATCCAGGGCCTGCATGACACGGTATTCAGCAGCAGCACAGGTGAGCTGCGCTCCCTTGGTCTGGCTCCCCATTTCCAGGACACCCTGTGGGCAGCATGCATGGTCAACAGCAGATGCTTCAGTGACGTGGTGAGCGAAAGTGGTGCCTGGAAACCACATGATGTTTCCAATGGCTGTCATGACCGCAACATGCTCTGTGTGGCAACTTGCCATGTGGAGCCCCCTGATGCAGCCTGCAGTGTGACTGAAGCTTCTCATGGAGACTCTTGCTGGTGCCTTCAACACACTTGTGAGTCTGGTTCCCTGGCCAGTGTGGAACCATTCGAGCAATTTACCCAGCATTTTGAGGAGGTCATCACATCGCTCTGCAGCAAGCACCTTGCTGGTTGGTCAGGGAAGTGTCCCTGAACTTTTGTAGTGCATGCGTTTGTGGGCTGCAGGTTGGGCGCGAGGCGCTGTCGCTGATGGTTCCATGTGCCGACATGGCTAATCATGGCATGAAGCCTAATGCTAGTTACAGCCTAGACCCCGTGTCCCAAACCTTCACCATTACCACAACAGAGGTAGGGAACCCAAGGCAAATACCTAGTAGTGTAGCTGCTTCCCAGTGGATATCCTGCTCCAATTTCAGAGGTATTGGAGACTCAGCCCATAGCCTGGCTTCTTTCCTGTTCTTCAGTTGGTTCAGGCATTACACCATAGGCAGCATAGCAGCTTCATTGTAACAGGTGCCTTGTGCTGCATCTCCTTGAGCGCCTGGCTACTGATGTGCCTTGCTGCCTCACACATTGAATACAAAATGGGCCAGCTCACACCCTCAGCATGGGGTATTAAAAGCATAACTGTGAGTTGTGGTGGTGTTATGGTTTGGTTGTGCTGTGTCCACTGTGAGCAACATGGACTGGATTCAATGTTTCGCCAAACTGTGCTCAACAACTGCATGTGGCTATTCAGTGTGTGTGAAGTGTGGTCAAATGGCAAATGGGAAGCATGCTCGCCTTCATTTGCTCGCCTTCTGCCAGGATACGCTTGAGACTATTCAAGTCTAGAGTATTGTCTCTCCATATCACACAGCATGGCCTCCATCTGCATCGGATGAATTGGGTCAGGTCTTGTTATGCTGTGGCTAGTTGAAGAACCCCACGTTGCCTGGCGGTGGTTCGGCATACTGCATGGTCTGAAGCTCACTGCGGAAGGGAGGATGGGGTGTCGTACAGCACCCACAGACACCAACATCCAGACAATGGAGCCGGTTGCTGTCTGCCTATTTTACCACATGTGCCTGAATTTGCAGCCGTCTTTGTTTACAACAAAGCCCAGTCGAGTGAATGGCAACACTGTGACACTGTGTTGTCACCTACTTCTTGTAGCTGTGTGCATCAGCTGTGCTGAATGGGTTCTTGTGTGGTCCACCCGCACGTGCATTGCGGCAGGCGCATGCATTCAACACACATATATTCTCCCTGTAGGAGCTTACAGGTTGTGGAGCTGAATGCCCCTGGCGTTGTTTTATGCTGCTTTCGGTGCTGCTCACCAGCTTTTGTTGATAAGCTTGTGTTCCTGATGCTGCAGGATGTACCTGCTGGTCACGAGATTTTGATATCTTACCTGGGGGACAAACCTACCAAGAGCAATGTGCAGCTTATGAAGGATTACGGCTTTGTGCTGCCTGGTAACACAAGCGACAAGATAGGACTCGAGCCAACAAGTAAGTCCGGAAACCTCTGTACAAATGCTGGCAGGGGGGTGCCACCCTTGTGAGATGTTCAAGGATCTGCAGATATGAGTCAGGGGTCCAGCTCGCATATATCGATTTGACTTGGAGGGCACAGACAACTTGTGGCAAATGGAACAGGACACATGTTCCAGGCTGCATCCAAGCAAGCAGCCTTATTCTGTGAACATCCTTGTGACATGTAGGCAGTTTGCAGCCTCAGCTGAATGCAACACAGCTGTTGGAGGCGGCAGCTTGCTGCCCTTGCAGCCACAGCAGTGACGATCGTGAACTCTTGACAGCAGCACACAAGCGACGGCAGCAGATTGTATTCAAGTCGCTTCAGCCATTCGTGAGCTTGGGCAACTGTGTGGATAATTCATTGATGGCATCAAACAATGATGGCGCTTCACTTGAGAAGCAGCAAGCAAGCGAGCTTATCATGCAATGCCAACAGCAGCTGGCTAGGTGAGCCCCACTTGACATCACCAACAAGCAAGTACTTGGCCAGTACAGAGCGCTATGTTGCTTGAAGTCTGAGCATCATCAATCCCCACAGGGCAGACCAATTTGCCAGTGTTATGCATACAGGCAAGCTGTGTTGCCACATTGTCTCCGTTGCATTACGCCTTGCTCGTGTCACCAGGACCCCAGGCAGTCCAATCAGACTGGGCTCACCAGGTGACCGCAACATGCTGTCCAGTGCGCATTGATACCCGTGCACACCCTCAGCCGCTGATGCTCCAGGCCGTGTCATCTAGATGGCCGCCTTGTCAACTGTTGCAGGCATGCAACTAGTGTCCAGGAAGACATGGCCATCCTGGGTAATCCAGGGGGGGTGCAGCTGACTCCCCGGATGCAGGCAGCTGTACTGGCCCGTATGGAACATAAGCAGCTGCTTCATGCAGCAGTGAGTGTCCTGCAGCAGTATGTCAACAACATCAGCTAGGTGTTGCTAAATTGGTCAAATGACTAACCAACGGCCAGTAGCAGGGCTCGGCTCGGCTCAGGTCACAGCTTGCCAAGATTCAGCAAGCACTTACCCCTGGTGCTGGCTTGTGCAGGCCTGACTTAGACTTGACGGTCAGCTGTTACGAGAGTGCGCGCTAGCCCGCCCCCCCCCCCCCCGTCAGCGAGCCAATCGCAGGCTCCATCGGCATTGTACAGCATCTGGTTTCAGTAGGGATATGCATACAGCACTGCGGTAAAAGAGATAGAGCCATGCGGTACTGGATGAGCTGGCAAATGAACTGACATGCAGGGGTCTGTTGGTTTTGGTTTATCAGAATGATTCTTATTCATGCAGAGCGCTGCTGTATTTAGCCACTGGCAGGTGTTCCACAGCCGGCCGGCTCCCGCGGGACTGTTAGATGGCGGGTACCAGTACACGAGCTTCGGTTCTTCACGGTTATATCCCACTACAAAGTGTTAACATATCATGTTCTCTGATCCAATACAACTCCCTTGATTACCGGGTTCGAGGCCTGCGTGCCGGCGCGAACAGCCCTGTTCAATCCTGCTCAAACTGCCCCTGCTGATCAAGAATTATTCTGGAAGGCCAAAAACAACACACATTTGTACGCAGTATGCTGCTGTATCATCTTCCGTCTAGTCCTCAGTTTTGTTGTAAAAGTTCTGTCGAATTACCACTATCAGAACTTCTGATTTTGGCAGCAGCTGCCAACAGCTGTCATGTTCCAGGTATCCCAGCTTTTATGTGCCAGAACTTCTCAGATCCAAGTTGCCAGTGTCGTGCTAGTGAGACAACACAATGTCACAATGCATGTCAGCACATCTGCCACAGCATTCCAACTTGATGCATGGCTCAACATCTTATATACAATGCCGCGGCTCAGAAGGAGATCATGTAGATCAGCTTCATGAAGAGGAGATGCTGCCAGCCTGGACTCTGAGTACAAAGCGGCATTGTATGTGCAGTGAGTGGGGGTGCATGAACCTGCCAGGGATTGGTCCGACTCGGAGCAGCCACCAGCTGGCCTGGGTCTGCCAATGAGCCATGGTGTAGTTCTATGCATTTTTGTGAGTGCTATTTAGCGCTCTTTTGGCAGACTTACCAATACCACACACCAGCGTGTGTTGGTGGTCTACATGTGACTCATATTCAGCATAACACATGTCATTGTGTGCTCTACAGACCCCATTCTTCTGAGCAGACAACTTCTATGGCTCAAATTTGCTGCAATACTGCCCGCCAGCATATGCTCTGAGTAGCCTGTCTGCACAGTAACCTGCATATCAAGAACGCCAAGCTACAGTGTGAGCAATGTTGCTGCCATCATCAACACTGCATGAGTGGGTGCCGGCCATGCCATACCGTATGTTGACAGCAGCCAGGAGGCGTATCTGGTCTGAGGAGATGAGCAGTGACAGCACAGCGCAAAGGGGCTCTCTTGCAATGAAGGTTTGAATGTGTGTGTGCTTACAGTGCAGCTATATCCTGCAGCCTCACTGTACTGCTAATGAAAATTCTGCAACTGTTGCTGCCAGCAATATCCTCCTGCTCACCCGGGACTCCGCGTTGAGCTGCTGCTTCCTCAGCGGCCAGCTCATCATCATTGGCCAGCTGAGACAGATCCTTCACGCGCCTGCCAAAGAGAATGCCATCAGAAGTCACGGCACGAACAGCACGACTGCCACGACCTGCAGAAGGTGGTGTCATGGTGTGAGGTGTCATGGTGTGAGTAGCACAGAGGAACTGCTTTGTAAATGGCTACAGCAGTTGACCTGCTTGAGAAAAGGCGGTCAAGTTCTCAGACGCTTTGGCCATCATGAAGGATAATCACAGTCATCATAGCTAGAAACGCAAGCGATGAATGCAAACCAGCAAGCCTGACCTGTGGCCAAAACAAGATGGGTGCGGGGTTGAGTCTGCCTTCTTACAGCTGACACCTGCCCTTGCTAGTCAGGAGGGTTGTGGAAATCACACATGCTGCTGCTCACCATACACCCCATCAACATCTGTGCCTCCCTGTATGAGACCAAACAGCACCACTGATGTGGTGAGCAAGATGCCTGCCATGCCCAACAGTGTTGACCGCACCTTGGCCAGTACTGGCCGCACCTCATAAGCCGCCAACAGCCGGTCACGAGTGAGAATCTCTGGCGGTTTCACAAACAGCTGGCCATCGTACCTGTGCCGCAGCAGCAGAAGGAGGTATGCCCAGACCAGGATGCAGTTGACAAGCATCTTTGACTGAAAGCACCATATGCTTGTTTCTGACAGGCTCACATGTAGACTGCTCATGTGCTGCCCATGCAAAGCCCACCTTGTGGCAGCCAGTGCTGACTACTGCCTGCTGTCACCTACTTTACAACCTGTTCTTGCATTCGGTGCTGCAGCTGCGCCACCTATCCAGTCAAGCTTGCGTGCTCAAGCACTCTTACACAATGCAACCTGTTCTGCTTCAACATCTCACCAGCCTGTCTCTTCATACGGTATTGAGGCTGATAGCAGGCGGCCGCCAACATAAGACCAGCCAAGGTAGATGCGCACCATGGCTGTGGCAACAACCAGCAAGCTCCCAATGCCCGCACTCAGCACAAACTCAATGGGCTGCACATGTCAGCACATGTCAGTGGGAATGAAGTGTCTGCAAGGGCTCATGCTAAGCTTAGCTCCTGGCTGTCCTGTGCCCCGGGGGGGGGGGGGGGGGGACACCCGTCCCGAGCAGGAGTTCGGCGACGCGAGAAGGGGGAGCGCAAGACGGGACTGTAGACAGCGAGGACTGAGGGCAGAGGGGCAATTCTCACACGGAGGCCCGCGATACTATCATCAGTGGCGGACGAGTGTTGCGCTGTGTGTACAGTAAGCACTACCGTCGTCTTCACAC
>JABEVS010000200.1:0-16264 GCA_018290735.1 Coelastrella sp. MACC-549 | reverse complement strand
GGGGGTGGGGCGGGGGGGGGGTGGGGGGGGTGGCGGGGGGGGGGGGGCGGGGGTGGGGGGGGGGGGGGGGGGGGAGGGAGGGGGGGGGGGGGGGGCGGGGGGGGGGGGTGGTGGGGGGGGGGGGGGGGGGGGGGGGGGGGGGGGGGGGGCACTCTGCACCTCAGGATGCATTAGGTGATGCAGATGCTGGCTGCACAGATGGTGCCTTGGAGCAATGCATCATAGCAGCTATCGGGTATTTCTCACAAAGAGTCACGTTATCCTTGCCTGCTGCGGTGCCGTTTGTGCCGGTCTGGGCCAAATGAAGATTACCCCAGCTTACCTGTCTAGTGAAGTCAAAAGTCTGGTTAGCAATCGGGCATCCAACCAACAAGAAGAAGAAAGCAAATATGAGTGCCAAGCGTTTGACGTACCCATCTAGTGGCAAAATGGCCCTACAGTAGACACATGGACAGCCAGTTCAGACAGCAACTTGCTTCCACTGACCACCATTATTTTCCATTAGTACAATGCCTGAAAGCGAAGCACAAAAGACAGCAGACAATTCCAGGCAGGTCTGAGGGCCTCGACCTGTCAGAGTCAGTTGGCGCCATACGACCCACCAAGAGTACAGCCAGGCCTGCTTCAACGCTGCCACCTCCTTAACTGGTCGCTGATCTTCCGGTACAGCTCTCTCAAGATCTAAGGAATCCAATGCTTGGAAATGTTTCTTGGCTGCAGCTGGTGTGAGGAACCGTCTATGTCTATGAGATGTAAACAAGAGAGCTTTCCTACTTTGAGCAGGGTAGGAATGCCGCAGCAGCTGCACCCTTGGGTGTTGGCTTGCAGCAGTTCCTTGCAGCATGCACTGCTGTATTCCTGCCGCCTGCATTGGCGTGCAGAGCACACGTGAAGGCAATGCGCGTGATTGTAAAGGCCTTACACAGAGAATCTAGGACAGGAAATGTGTGCTTCCGTCCCCTGCACTGTTGCTATGCACAACAGCATCCCCAACGCAGCCCTCACGATCAAGACTCACAAAAAGAAGAAGCATACATCATATTGTATGATACGCTTATGCAAAAAACATGTTTGTCATCCTGTGGTTGAGACAGTACAAATTCAAATGTCAGTTCCCAAATTCAACCAGTTCTACGTACCGCGGCCACCGCTTCGTGCTTCTGAGTTTTTAATTTACAGGACGCTGGCTGGGCATCAGAGCTCTGTGCGTGTTATCCAGCACACTGCCATTCTGCATCGTCCTCTCCTCTTGCAACCGAAGCTCTGACGCTCTGACCTTCCTGCTCGGCTTTGTGTTGTGTCTGTCTGCACAACCGGTGCCTAAGCGGCATTCTTCTGCAGCAGCAATTGTGCATGGTGTCTTCGTGTGCTGTTGTGTCAACAAGCAACCTTCCCGCCAGCCATGGGGACCATTGCAGAGCTGAAGGATGCTGTAAAAGACACAATAAATCGTAAGGGGCTGATGAAGCAGCTGCAGGCCCACATGAGGGGTCAGGTCTTCAAGATATTGCTCGATGCTGAGGTGTGACATGGCCTCAGGCAGTGACTGCAGATGTTTGCAAAGATCTCATACATGCTCACAATGATCACACAACTTTGTAGTCTGAAAACAATCATACTGTTCTCTTCAGGTTTGCTAGAACTCACATCATACATCTCATGCAGACTTTCAAAGAATCACGACGCAGAGCAACTGCCTGGATTTCTGAACCATGTGCCTGTGCTTACAACTTGTAACAGGCTATTCTCTTTATATATGTGCAGGAGGATCCACGGCCAGAGCCTTGCAATGAGAACCTCATCATCAACGAGCTGATCAGGGAATATCTCATTTATAATGGCTACAGGGACACATTAAGTGTTTTTGTACCAGAGACTGGGCAACCCCGGACACGTCCCTTTGACAGGAACTTCTTGGTGCAGCAGCTGGGAATGACAGACACACCCAGCACGCAGCAAGTGTAAGTCTGCTGCTTGGTGACTGCACTAGCACACATCTCAGTCCCGTCAGTCAGCATGTTGGGGGTTGAATGCCACAAATGCAACTGACACATCACAACCAGACCCGGGTCCACAGCGACTGCAACACAGTCAGCAGTGCTGACAAGTGGGTGCCACACTTCAGTGCAGGTTGTGAAAGCAGCCACAACAAGTGGGCGCATCTCTGGCCTGGCCAGAAGCAATTGTGCCCAGCACTGCAGGGAGTTTAACGCCGCTGAGTAATCTGGCTTGGTCTGCATGATTCGTTGCTTGCAGGCCCTTGCTTTATAGCATTGCTGCACGGCAGGCAGGCACAGCACTTGCAGCAGCAACAGCAACACAGCCAATGCTGCGCAGCTAGGGCCCAAGCAACAAACCAGCACAGCCAGGGAGCAAAAAAATGGCCAGTCGTTTGCTGTGTATGGAATGAGTCCTACTGAGAAACCGGCCAGAAGCGCAATAGAAAGAACCTTGAGAGCGACAGCCCCCTTGATCGTTGTGCTGACGGCCTTGTCAGCAGGAACAAGGCCTTGGCATGATGGTGCTGGCTGGCATTGCACCAGACCTGCCTTTCAGATGACACATCATGTTGCTAGGGGTTGAACAGGCCTCCTGTGCACTTAAATGCAATGCATGAGAGTGTTTGGACTGGATAGAATTCCCAGCAGCAGCTGCGTTGGATCCACAACAACTGATCTGCAATGCATCCACTGTCTTACATCCCTGGCTCCTGTCAAGCCACTGTCAATACCTCACAACCATCTGCTGTTATCAGTATTGTGTGTTCACATTGTGCTGCGAGGCCACCATCTATTGTTGTCGCTGTCCAATCATCCTTCCAAATATTGCATTTGTTGCTACCTTCTACAAAGATGGGCTCAATTGTGAACGTCTGGTTGACCTACATACAGCAACAGCTAGATCTTGATGGTTTTCTAGTCACAAATGCACAGCTGTGGCCCTGACTGCAAGCTGGTCTCTGCAGGTTCGCATCAAGTATTTGTTGCTCTACAGCCTATACAGGAGCTGGTTCCATGTTGTGCTTTAACCATGTACCACTGCAATCCTGAGCTGTTCCTTGATACTGCCACTCATCTACATACCAAGTATGTCACTCAACAAATCAACTCTTGATTTCAGAGCTGTTGCACACTTTTATGGCCATGCTGATGCACTACAGCAGATGCTTGTGGAACTATCATCGTCGTCACACTGCAGGCTGCAGTGTGCTGTGTAGAATGACAAGAGACATGCAGGCTGCACTGTTCTTTGTTGCTGACTACAGCATGTACCAAGTCTCTCACCTGCATCTTCCCGGGTTCATTGTTTTTGTGATGAAGCACCTGCGGGGCTGCATGAAACACACTGCCAACACCATGACCAATGAAGTCTCGAACCACAGTCAGCTTGTGCTTGGCTGCCACAGCAGCACATGCAGCGCCAATAGCGCTGTATGGGACACCAGGCCCACACACCTGCAGCCATCAAGTGTAGACTACCGATGTGTCACAGTATTCTGACATTCAGTAGCCACAGCCGTTATGCTTGTTGGCACTGGCACAGCATTGGCTGCTGGGCACTCAGTCATATGCCACCCAGCAGTTGTTGCAGCTAATAATTGCCACCATGAAGCCAGAGCACTTGTGCCATCATGACACAGGGCTGGGCCCCGTGTCCAATACATCACAGGCAGAACTGAAGGTGTTGAGGCGGCCCTAAGGTCAGTACCTCAAATGCATAAGCCATATTAAGCTAGCCACCAGACTGCATGCAAGCCTGAGCAACTTTCGTCCCTCAACTGTAGGCCAACCAGTCCTGCAACAGCCTTTCAGAATGTTGTAAGGAGGGCCTGAGCCTGAGCCTTTGCCAACCTGACCACCACTCAGCAAGTGAATCAGCGCATCGTGTACAGTACCTTGATGGCCTCCTTGAGTGCCTCTTCATTTGCCTCCACCAGCCTCTTCACGTGTGGTGCTGGCTGGCCAACATAGAACGTCCGCGAGGTATCTCCATGATACCCATTGAGGTATACCGTCACATCTATGTTGACAATGTCGCCAGCTTGAAGTGGTCTGCAGGAAGGATATGACCCGAGCTGGACGCTGAGAACCCTTCTCAAGCAGGCTACTTGCCTCAGCGTCCAGTCCCAGGCGATACCCACATCATACTCAGCAAGCCCTGGGCAGCCAAGCCCCATCAGGTGCATCTCTGGAGTGCTGGCTCTGGCTGGGTCAACCAAGACCACAGCATGCGTTCCCAGGGTTCATACTGGTTCCCCACCATGACAATCGCTGGGGCACAGGTTACATGCTACTTGTAGGAGGTTCCTGCCTTTTTCCCCAATCACCACCACCACTGCATGACTCCAAGCTGCAGCCTGTGCAGGTGTCATTGGCGATGCCCAGTGTGTGCGCCAGTTTGCCACCACAGTGCACAACAATATGGATCCTCATGCCAGCCTCATATGCATTGTCAAGAATAGTGCTTTGCTGCACATTGTCTGGTACAGCATCCTCCGACTTTACAGCTGCCGTTGGCGACGCTGCTTACCTGCCGTCAGGTATTCCATGGCACATCACTTCATTGACACTGGTGCACACTGATTTGGGGAACTTGCCATAATTCAGTGGCGAAGGGTATGCACCTGCTGCTGTGATCATGTCATGAACTGCTATATCAATTTCTTCCGTTGTGACACCTGGCTTGACTAGTGTCCCAGCATACTTGAGCACCTCTGCTGCAAGCTTGCATGATGCACGCATCTTTTGCAGGCCCTGCACACACACCCGCCCAGCAGAACATCATGGCTGGCTGCTCAAAGGACACGGCAGGTACATGAGATGGAGCCTGACAACATGGCAACAGACCATGTGTGATTTTGATGCGGCCTCTCAGCTGATGAGCAGTGTAGCCTGTTTGCCTGGCGGCTCGTGATAAGTGCTTCAGCTGGCAATACTGCCAGCCAAGACAGAACCGCACTGTCATGGTTGCCACTGTTGCTGGCCTACCTCTGCATTATGCACTTGAACTCTGCTGTCCACGTCAGGGAGATGTCCAGTGTCTGCATAAGGCGGTCGTGGTATTGTAGCAGGTACTGGCCGCTTTGGAGATATCTTCAAGGGCTTCAGTGGCGTCCGACCACTGCACACATGGGCATTGCGTATGGACACATGCAACATGAGCTTACCATAGTTGTTGCTAGGTTTGTCATGGGGGTGTCACATACCACCAAGCATACCAGCTGACATCACAGAGCAGCCATTGTTGCTGTGGATGCTCTGGATACAAATAGGCCATTGAGTGCGGACGTTGGTTGTCACCGCTCCCTCCCTTGGTATTCTGCATTCATGCAGGCATCAGGTACGAAACCAGTAGCACAGGTGTGCTGCTGCCACTGCTGCCAAGTGTACTAGCCACTTCCAACCAGCTAACCAGCATCGGGGACTCACTTCCAGAAATCCTTCTTTCCTGGCGCTTTGAGAATGCCAAATCCTTTTCCGGCAGCCACTTTCACGCAGGAGCGGGCACTCGGACGAAGGGCATAGCGGGCACTGTGGTGAACACCTTGTAACATGATGAGCTGCACGCCCTATAATTCCCGCTTGCTACTAATCTGCAAGCAGGTTTACTGCTTCAACAACTGAATTGAAATACGGACTGTCGATGCCGACATCGGCGTCGCTCCGCCTTGCTACTAGAGAGTAATATCACTACAATACGATCGATTGTCTTGGACTTGCCAGCGTAGTTTGAAGGCATGCTTGTAAGGGTTGATTGTTACTAAGTTAACTCTACAAGTTGGGCTGATCACTCCTCCCAGCCAGCCGATTGCGTATTTGGATATGCCTTAGAGTGGTGTGTATTGATTTATCAGCTCCGTACAGTTTGAACGCTTTTGGCGTACCTCTAACGCCCATTCTTGTTTGTCAATGTCTAATCTTGCAGTGGCATCTTGCTGTGCCACGTACAACACCACCGTTTGTGAAAACTATTATAAGCCGCGCAATATGAACATTGTCAGACCAAGGACCATGTTGTTTGGGCCGTCCAAAGTGTAACGCCCAATCCGAAGTCCTCAATTCAAACTTTGGAAGTGCTGCATTCCATGTAACAACTCACATACAGGCACATAATCTTGCAAGGTGTCTCAGTATGCTGGCAGCGACATCCAAGATTCATGCTGCGATTGCGCCTTTTCAGCCGAGGTATAACGTGGTGGGCTCCTTGTTGTGGACTGGCAAGGCAGGCTTACACAGCCACCCCTCTCGTCTCGACACATATGGCTCAAGGGAAGCTAGTTTGAGCAAACAATTGTGCTCCTGCCCGACTGGCAAGGTCCTCAGCCATCAAAACAGCAGAGGTGCAACTGCCAGGGTCGCATCAGCAGGACTGTTGTATGATGTTGATGACTACGAGTGGGGTGATGAAGAACCACAAGGTATATGCTGATCTCATTAATCAAATCGTGTTGACACGAGCAGCAGGCATGTGTGCATTTTCAGGGCTCATGACCGGTGTTGCATGTGCCCAAGCATGTTATGGTTGCCTATACAATGTCCTGATGTCATGTACCACTGTTTTACACACACGATGAAAGCTGGGCTACTTTGATGCTCCGCGTCACCTTGAGAGCCAGCCTCACGCATAGACACCTGTTGCAAGGGCAACACCTAACAATATGTTTCACCTACCTAGTGGGTTTCCTCTGCTTCATTGCAGCTTCAGGCAGTGTTGCCACCGGCAGCAATGCTGGCAGCACCTTTCAGTCCAGTAGCAGCCAGAAGCAGGGCAGCAGTGCTCACAGCAGTAGCAGTGGGGCTGGGGCACCTCAGGCGCCTCAGAAGCACGGAGACCTGGCTGAGGGGTTTGCTGGTGGTGGTCTGGTTGGTTTCTTTGTAGGCAGTTGGATGCTCGTCATTGCTGTGCTGTTGAAGTCGCTGCGTCCGGTGATATCCCTTCTTGCTGCCGGCCTGCGGCCCCTCAGGCGCTTGCAGCCAGCACGTGCACGTCGGAGGCTCAGGAAATTGGTAATTTCTGAAAGCAGCTTGGGTGCAGCAACATGTTGCTCAGAAGATAGTCACTCATTGCTCTGAGAGCTGGCATCTCAATGCCCTTTCCGACTTATGCATGGACATACCACTACTTGCCCTCCCTGTGCATCATGTTGTATGCATGGAGGCATGCCCTGTTTGCCATGCTGCTGTGTAAGAACCCGTTGTTGTGTGCTGGCCCACTACATTGAGCTGTCGCCCTTGAAGCAGCAGTTCTCAGGACAAAAGCATGTGCCTGCACCTCACACTGCCGTGGCTTCAATGTCTTGTATGTTCAGGCTGCTGATCTTCCTGAAGGCTGGTGGGCAAAGCTCAACTTTGTGTGGGAGCAGCCGGTGGTCAAGAGCATCCGAATCACTCTATCAGTTGCCAACTGGAGTGTCCGGCTGCCAGTGCTCATGACAGTGCTGCTGACCCAGGGCAGCTTGCTTGCGTCGCAAGTGTCCCTACCTGTGCTAGCTCCACTGCTGCTGGGCACAGGCATGATGATGAACAGCATCAAGGCCAACGCATCTTTCATCATCCCCAGGTTGGGCCTGCTGGTGGTGCTGCTGTGGATGTTGTGGTTTGTCAACAGTGTTATGCAGACAACGTGGATGGTTCTGCGCAACCAGGTGGGTTAAGCCGGCCATCTCAAGCAAACTGCAGCCAAAGCCCCTAAGGCAGACTGCTGGCAAACACACACACCTTCAACTGTCTTGCAGTATCAGCTCCATGGCTGCAGGTCTCAGCGTATACTTCGCCGGACTACAAGCTTTTTGTTTTGTACCTGCAGTGGAGTTGTTGGGCGGATCTACCCCCCCCCCCCACCGCCTGTGACTTGTGTGTGACTTGTGTGTGTGTCCACACTGCTGCAGGGCCGCATTGACGCGCGCACCATGAGTGGTGCTCGCATGATCACTGAGTGCACCTCATTGCTGCTTGCTTGCATTGTGGTGTTGAGCATGCTGGGCATCAATATCAATGCGCTTCTGCTGCCAACCGGTGTGGTGCTGGCCATTGCATCCAAAGACCTGCTGCAAAACCTCATAGCAGGTGAGGGACACTTGCACCACCTGTCTTCTTTGTGCTGGATTGGTGGTGCAGCATGAAATCAATTGCCAGCATAGTATGCAACTCATCAGCACTACTGTGGACCGTTCCATCAAGGATCAAGGTTGTCAGCAAATCCCGCCTGCTTATCATGGCCTTGCGACCTGCTGCACTGGCCCCTGCCCTCTACCTCTGCAGGCTTCTACCTTGTTCTTGTTCAGCCCTTCAGGCTGGGCGACAGGGTTGCTGTCAGCTGCAACATGCCAGGCAACAGCACACAGCGGTCAACAGGCAGACAGCAGGCCGTGGCCTTTGCTGACAGCAGCAGCAGTGGCAGTGCTGTGCTTGGTGCTGCTGCAAGTTGGTTTGAGGGTGTGTGTGAGAAGGTTGACCTAAGGTACACAGTGCTCAGGTGAGCGGGGCAGGAACTGTCGCCTGCTGTGGTTTGGCCGCCAGGTCAGTGAACGCAGCAAACAGGAGTTGTTCATGCGTTGCTTTGACAGTGATGCGCATCTAAGGTCTGCTGGTGCTGTATGCAGCTTTTGGGCATGCAGGTTTGAGCGTGTTGGGCTTTGCATCTTGTAAAATGCTGTAATGGTTCTGGAGAAACCTCATGAGTGCTGAAGATCTTAAATTTGGCAGACGGCCATGTTGAGGTTGCCAGTGACATCCAGTGTTGCTGTCTGTGATGATGATGCAGGGATGGTCGCTGTCGCCTGATGGTTCCCAACACTGCCTTTGTGTCCCGCGAGTTCCTGGTGTACGATGAAGGGACTGCAGATCTTCATGGCAGAGACAGTGGCAACAGCACCAGCAGCACATGGCAGACACAGAGGAGCCAGCAGCACACGGAGGATACTCACAACAGCAGCAATGGCAGCAGCAGTCAATTGTCCTCTCCTCCTCATCCATATATCCGAGAGGGTCACATGACCACAGAGCTGCCACCACTGTCACCACCAATCTTCCCAGGGGGGTGGCCTCAGCCACTTAGGTATCACCCCTACCAGCATCCTGAGCAGTATCCACCAGCAGCAGCGCACTATCACCAGCCACGGCATCCACATGGACAACAGGAACAGCAGCAGCAGCAGCATTCAGCTCCTGTTGATGCTGATCAGCCTGGTGGGCATCAACATCTGCAACAGGCTTCTGGCAGTTCACTGCAGCATGAACACGCGGACCAATTACCACAGCAGCAGCAGCAGCAGCAGCTTCTTGATACTTCGGTACCAGCAGCCCGAAGTCCTCCTGGTTACACGCATCAAGGGTTGTATGCTCCTAGTGTGCAGTATGTGGGCATTCCTTTGTACTACGAGGTGCCCGGCGTGATGGAGCCTTGGGGTGGCAGCCTTAGGGGCGACAACTCCAGTCATCAGCATCACCACCACCACCACCAGCAGCAGCAGCAGCAGACAGGGCAACGTCAACAATTGCAGCAACAGCAGCAGACAGGGCAACGTCAACCACAGCAGCAACAGCAGCAGACAGGGCAACGTCAACAACAGCAGCAACAGCAGCAGACAGGGCAACGTCAACAACAGCAGCAGCAGCACTGGTTTCATCACTCACCTGACATGCAGCAGCCTGCAACACCTTGTCAACCTGTCAGTCCACGTGCACAGGTGGGTGCTCGTGAACAGCAGCAGCAGCAGCACCATGGGCAACGATCAATTCGCACGCAGCCAGTCCAGCGTACTGAGGAGCATGATGAAGGTGCCGATCCTGGCAGCAGACCACCAGCACAGCGGCCAGAGCAAGGCATGAGCGTCAGGCAGGAAGACTCGGTGATTGGCAGGCATAACAGCAGAGCACGCTCTGATGGTAGCAGCTCTACTCACCAGGACTCTCACGCAGCCCCCTCATCTCATTCTCCTCGCAGCAGCAGCACTGCATCCGGCAACTCTGGCTTGCAGCAGCAGGCAGCACATGTGGCAACAGGAGGCAGTGTGGGTGGCTACGGCTATTGGTCCTATGAAGGGCTGCACCCTGGTGCTGGCCTGCTGCCACCTGGGCAGTGTGTTGAGCGGTCACTGAGTGACAGGCGTGGAGTCCTGGATGATGAGCACCTGCTCGGCTGCTGCCACTTGGAGGCCCCCTGGGCTGCAGCTGCAAGGCCTGATGTCCAAGTGCCAGACTCATGTAAGCCAGCAGCAGCAGAGCCAGGTGCAGCAAGGGGGCCGAGTGGCACTGTGCTTCTGCACATGACTGGTGCTGTCTCAGCCGCAGTGGCAGCAGTGGCAGGCACAGCCTCTGCAGCTCCCCAGCTGTCAGGACCTGCAGATGTTGCTGCTGCTGCTGTCACAGCAGCACACATGATGACAGTGGGGGGTCAGGCAGCCCAGGTGGTGCACCCCCTGCTGGGAATGTGGCATGACCTGGGCCTGGATCAGCTGCATGAGCACATGTGACAACAGACACAAAACCTGGCCCCGACACTTCACTGACCAGCTGTCAGGCCTCACGCTAAAATGGACTTGAATAGTTACGGGGCAGCTACTGTCGTTCCTCACTTGTGTGTTTGTGTGTGTGACCATTCCTGTGTTCAGATGTAGCTCATTTATCATCACCCTGGTGTGAACACACTTGCATAGTCATGCATAGGCATGCGCATGTACAGACGATCCTTTTTGTAATCTCTGTTTGTGTCTCGGTTGCCTTGGCGTGCATGTGTGCCTTAGTGACATGTTGTGTATGTATGTCTTTTGTGTTGTAGCTTGTTTCACATGTCATTTTGTTTTGTTCGTTATGCGCAGCATCTTGTATGCAATTACATGGCGTCAAAGGGCTCTTGTATCACTATGTACGACCCCAAAGGCTGACAGACTTGTTAGGATTATCAGCAGAAGTTGCTGTCGCGTTAAAACCTATCACAGCATCCATCCCTCTGCATCTGTCCAACTTCACCTTGCTGCTCACTGCTACATTGGGCGAACCACAATTACTTTCCTTGTGACTTTCTTATATGTATGTGGCATGTTGCATCCTGAAGCTCAAGCAGCTCAGGCTGATGCAATCTGTGTCCCTGGACACTGTCCAGGCCCTAGGCTAGTTGCCCACATTACTGGTGGTGAAGCTCACTGCACAGTGTGCTGGCTGTAGTGTCAAATGCACCTTCCAAGGCCTAGTGATGTGCTGTGGCCATGACAGCCAGACCATTACTAACAGACATAGAGTCTATGCAGTACTTGCATGAAGACAGGTATTGCATGGACTGCATCTCTTTCAGGTAAATCTGCCTGCCTCTCTGCCTAGCGAGCCTAGCCTGGCAGGCTAGAGGCAGGCTGTCTGTTCGTCTGGCTGTCCAGTCCTCTCCATTCATACATCAATGGTGGCACCATTTGTGTGTATGCGAACGGTCATTGAATGAGTGTACCACTGGCATGTGATAGTTGCAAAGTTCATTTCTGTTTTGGATTCCCCTCTATCCCATTTAAGTGATGCATCGAAATGCAGATTGATTATGAAAGTATGGGAAAAAATGAAAGCAACCATGAAGCTTTCACAGACCTGAAGAGATTCTCCATAGCTCTGAAGAGGTTAGAAAAGAGCCACCTGCTCTGAAACTCCTCTGCTCAGCATCAGCAGAAACTTTCTGCCAACCAGGCTGGTTACCAACTAGTTCAAGGGGTTTCCAGTGGTTTACCCTTGTCGTAAAAGAGGATGGTAATTATTAATGGGACAATCCGCCTGCAAAACACCGGGCGCGGGGCCGATGGCAGTAATTGCTATGGCTTATGGTATCATCTATTATCAACCAGGCTGGTTGCCAGCTGGCTCAGTCAACCAGAACACTGCAGCTGCAGCTGCTGGGTTGAAGCACCTGTGGGCATCCTGCACCGGCATGATGTTGCATCATGTGGCACATAATGTAGGCTACTTCAGCTGTTCCTCCGCGCCCTACAGCAGAACTACATTGGACTTTGACCACACGAGTGACACCAACTTCAACAGATGCCGTAACGGCAGAATATTCTGCATCTTAATTGCTATGGCTGCAAAGCACTTAGTTGCTATGGCTGAAAAGCAATTGTCATCATTACTAGTCGCCGTAACGGCCAGTGTAATCCCTCACAGTGTGGAACGAAGGTGGGTCTATATGCCTGCAGGCCTGCAGGCGCCAGCGCTGGCGCCAGGCTCCGCCGGAAGGCATGGCATGGAATCCACACGTCCATCCATCACAGCTATGGCTATAGCCAAGTCTTGTCAAGTGCCACATATTTATGAGCTCAAGCAAACTCATTATTTGTAAAGCCCCACTCGCTCGTGAAACGGGCCCGGGCATGTCTTGAGATTGAGCGCATCCCATGATCATGAGTCATCCGCTGGCTCGCTCGCTTGCGCTGGGATAAAAGGGGTCCATCCCACACTTTGTACCTTTTTACTTCTGTCTGAAAACACTTTACACTGTACAGTACGTACATTGTGTAGTAGTGGTGTTACCCGTTCAGGCCGTAGGCCCTTGGGTGAATGTAAATGAAATTGAGCTCAGCCAGCTGCCACAATCGGATTGAATCTCCCTCAGGGGATAAACCCACTCAGTGGGGAGACACTGACAACGCACATGAATCAACAATACAGCATATGCATGTGCAAGTAAACTAGCAGGCAGCGGGTGCTGCATATTGCTGGCTCGCTGGCTAGTGCCTGGAGGGGTTGGAGTCCCCCAACTGTATTGGTTTTGTATTGTATATATCGCCCCATCTGCCCACCTGCACTTAGCCTCTGTAACACATGTGGCCCAACGCATGTCAACGCATTTGGCATAGCATATAAACTTGCTGCATGGCTCAATTTTTTTGCATGTGATCACTGTCGTTTGAACAACCCATGGCACTGGACATGAGTTGAGCACGAGATGAGAATCAACCAGAATGCCTCCCAAGGTCAACAGGTTCATTAAATCTACCACCAAGAACTTTGTGTCGATCACCAATTGCCCCAAAGGAGAGAGCAGCCTGTACAGGAGAGAGCAGCCTGTACAGGTTACAAGCAGGCACACAACAGGAGCGGTAGACAGGCCAAGGCCCATATCGACAACTACAATGCATTCATATATGAGTACAACAGTTTGGAGCAATGTGCTGGCGGCAGTGAGGTAGCTGCCACTGCACACAACTAATAGCATCAGGTGCAGCATGCATCCCATCGTCCCATCTGCATTGAGTCAGTAACATGTGACAGCTGGCCAACACTGCCAGGCCAAAAGCATCATCCCACAAAGCTCACATGAGGACAGCATGCATGCTAGCTGCTGCATGTACACCCTAGGATGAACACCAAGTTGTAGTAGTCTAACACAATGGTAATGACTTTAGCTGAGAATAACAAGTGCAATTCTAGTCATTCTGAAGAAAAACTCCGAGTTTCTCTGGGACAAACTTCGCTGTGAGCCTCCTTTTGAGTACTGCTACCAAAGCAGTATGGGCCATAAGTGAGAGCCACACACTGTACCTGCTGCAGGACTGGATGATGCACCTCATAAGCCTTATGATGCTCACAACAAAGAAGCCAGACTCATGCTGATAAGCATCAACCATGAATAGAAGCGGGCTGCTGGCTCAAAGAATGGCAGTCTTTACCAGCCCTACTAGGTCTGCCAGTTGGGGTTGATAAGATCTGTTCTGGCACAAACGGCACAAAGAATGGCATCAATCTATTCTGTTCAAACATCCCTGATCTGTCGGCTGCACTGCATGATGCCAAAGACAATGTCTTTCCATGATGAGGTAACAGATGTCACCACACATCAATGCGAAAAGCTACATGGGTGATTTGAGCCCCATCATGTAAGCCACTACCAGACTCATTGGGCTATGGTGCAGCACTGATCAACCACAACCCAGGGCAGCATCAAGATATGCTTCTGTTGATATTGCACATATACAACATCCCATATTATCTTATGCAGGAGGCAAAGATAGCAAGTAGTACAGGACCTAGAGAAGCACAGAGATATGCCTGACCCTGCCAGACACCGCTGTTTGTTTGATCCAGAGCAACTGCCAACAGGCAAGGCACTGTGCAGCAGAGCCAGCCTCAACCTGCCATGATTGCAACAGACAACATAGAACATCCTGGCCATAATCCCCTGCGAGTGATTGTTGCCATGGCTGAACAATGTGCTGTGTGGGTTGCAATGGTGCCGTTAGAGGATGGGCCGGCTAGCACGCAAACACCAAAGCATCAGTGCAAGGTATGCTGGCTCTCAACGCCACTTGCTCTACATGCAAACCAAGTGGCATGCTGTACTGGACTGTACATCCCCACCAACCTGCTGCACCCCAATTGCCAGATGAGAGGCTCTGCTTACTCAAGCAGCGACTGTTGAGCTGCCAGGTGGAGCTGGCCGTTCAACAGCATGTTCATGGTGGTAAATTTGGTAGCTTAGGGCTGCTACCTGCAGCAACAAACTACACCTGGACAATCCGCAAGCACAGGCACAAGAACAGGCATCCGTGATTCGAGCTGCAGCATGAAAGACTGTGAAAATCCCACACTGTATGTCAGCAGTCCAGCTTCCGCTGGGCAGGATGGCCGCTCTGCTCCTGTGTCTCCAAGAAAAGGCCAATTACCATGGTGCACCATGGACGCTGTGTCTCAAAGAGCAGACGCTCCTGCTGAGTGCTGCCTGAGCCCTGCCTGAGCCACCAGCTGCTGCTGTTGCTACCTGTTGCCATATCTTCTGAGTGGTTCTGCTGGGGTACCTAGCCGTGTGCCAATCCTGTACTTATCATAACGCTCCTGCAACAGGCAACCAGACAAGTGGCGACCACATGGTACAATCCTGCTGTGTGTCTGTACACAACCACGTCTGACGAGTTTACACTTGTGTGTGATATTCATCATGTGCCTGAACCTCAAGGCCCTCTGCCGACAGCTGATGACATCATCGCAATGTGATCCTCTTCATATGAGTGCAGATCCACCTGCTGTCTGCAGCTGCTACACTAGGCTGGGTTGAGGTCAAGGAATCTGCATACATTCTAGTTCGCTACATCACTCAAGGCAGATGGTGCATTATTTCCTGTTGACTGTAGCGCACCTGCTTTGCATATGTGTCCTTCAGCCCTAACTTATGCAGCACAAAGGCATATCTAGGAAAGTTGGACCTGCGCAGATAACTCAGTAGCTTCCGGCGCTGGTTGAGCATGCCTTGCAACCCCCTGCAGCAGCATTGCATGAGTGGTGTGCGTCCTGCTGGGTTCAGCAGCACACCTGGCTGCAGCTACTGCCTACAGATCGATAATATCACAGCATGCACTCGCTGCCGCTGGTTACCACGCACTTGCCCACCAGCATTCAGCACTGCTGAGACATGGACCTGTCTGCTGGCACTGCTTCAGCTCAGATGCAGCCAACCAGCCCCCTCACCTCATACTGTGAAAGTCCTTCCTGTGCTTCTGGAAGTGCTCTGCCATATCCCTGATTTTATCAGTCAACAGCGCAACTGCAAGCAGGAATGAGTGGCGCACATGTGAATGTACACCACTGTCCAACAGTGCGCAGTGCATGCATGCATTTTATTGAACAGTGAACGCCGCCGGGTTGGAGCCAGAGGGGCAATGGCTGTGAATGCGACAACTGAGATGACAGCAGCATGGGAGCTTTGCCCTCTGACGTTTCCATGCTGACAAACTGCCGCTCACTTTGGACCTCTGGTGACCCAACATCACCAGCTGCTCGCTGAAACTCCTGCATCAATTCCATTTTACGCTGCTGGAGCTGCTGCCTACGGCTGCTGTTGACAGCTGCCAGGAACTGCATGGAGGACATTGGCACCATGGCCAAGTTGAATGAATCAGCAATGGTCAACGCAGGCATGAGAGTCGAAGATTGGCACAGACTGAAGATCAAGACAGCATGTACCTGGTCTACAAGCTCTGGCTGCTGTGAGCTGCACTCAATCACATGATCATCTGATGTGGCAGCAGCAGCAGTTGTATCAGGGATGTCAGGTACATTCAGCGCATCTGCTCCTGCAACAGTTTGAACCAGTGAGCATACTGCAATGATTGCTGTGTCACACCACCCGGGGGGGGGGGGGGGGGGGGGGGGGGGGGCGCCGAAACCCCCCCCCCGGTGGGGTCTGGGGCGAAGCCCCAGAAGCTAGAAATACCTGAACAACTGCACACCATTTTTGTATTGAATATTGGCATATACCAGCGTTTTACAGCCACCTGTTTGCCACTACACAAACC
>JABEVS010000001.1:668364-757873 GCA_018290735.1 Coelastrella sp. MACC-549 | reverse complement strand
CAGTACTGTCAGGCCAGTACTGCCCCGGCCAAAGGTCAACCAGGTTGACCAATGACACTCACTGTCTCACACCCAGCTAGGACAACACTGTCCAACAATCCACCATCCAGCCATGCAGACTGCAATGACCAGTGGGTATTTGGCCTACCCAATCCCCACACCCCAGCAACCTTCCGCCAATTGCAGGCATCAAGTATGGGTAATGGGCAATGCCCGCCTCGTGTGCACGCTGCATATTGTCCTCCGTCCCGTTACAGAACCTCCCGAGCAAGGGGGGAGGAATGTAATGGGCAATGCCCGCCTCGTGTGCACGCTGCATATTGTCCTCCGTCCCGTTACAGTAGGAGTAGTAGTAAGAACCGTGCGGTTCTTCGCCAGAGGCTTGTTGCCATCAGTTTAGCTCGTGTGCTCTCATGCAGCTGGTGTGGAAGCTTCTGTAGCATGCATCACAAGTTGAGAGGTCATGCTCCTCTTTGCAGTCCCGACAGAAGGTGCAGTGTTCGCAGCCGCTGCTGGTAGTACTACCACTAGTGTCATTGCAATGGAGCATGATGTCATGCGGTGAGGCCGCTTGTACCTTGCAAGGTACAAGCCAATTGGCTGGGTGGTACCCTAATTGCTCAGCAAGCTGTACGGTCCAGTATGCATATGCCATATGGCAGCACTGCTCCTGCCATGGGTCCCGGCAGTATATGGATGTTTGATGCAACGCATTGTGCTTTGATCGCCTCTATGAACAATGCATATTGCTTGCACGTTACTGTAGAGTACAGCAGCCTATTATTTGTTGATAGCACCAGTGGCATTGTGCCCATGTGCAGCCCAACAAGGGTACTACCGACCGTACTAGCCTAACACTACTAGTAGTATCTAGTACAGGCACTGTCAGCAGTGTGCAGTCCATTGTGGTTTGTCTCGGCAGCTGGTATTGCCTTGGTGTATCTTTAATAAGTCATTGATGCCATCAATCAACTACAGTGTAGTTGCCAATGCTACCTCGGCACTGTTCAGGCTTGATACATCAGAGCATGATGTGTCAGCTCAGCTCCAGCCCAGTACTTTTTTTTCTTTGTAGCTCCAGGCCTAACCCAGCTGATGTTGCTGCTGACACGTCCTGGCATTACAAAGAGGTTGTTTAGCTGCTGCCACTGCAGCAGCATCGCCACCACTGACACAGCTGCCACATGCAGAGGGTTGGGCAGGTGACACTGCCAGCGACGACAGCAGCAGGGCACTGATACATAGTACAACTTGAAGTATGCAACTGCAAGCCAACTGCTTGCAACCCAACTGCTCAGGAAAATAAGGAGGATAAAGAGACTGACGCTGCAACAGGGAGCGATTTACAATTACCCTTGATGACCAGTGGACTGTGCAGTTGCCATGGCATGCAAGGATCTCGTGGTAATATTGGTGATACAAAGCATGCTCCATTTCAGAATCCACCGTGGCTTGAAGCAGTCGACCCACTGAGCAGTACTGTCCAAATACTGCCATTGTTGCTTAGGCACCACGGGCTTCAGCTGATTGTCGCAATAACTGCACCTCACGAGACTGCATGATGGAAACATGTGGGCTCTTGGGCGATCTGCCGTCTCAATGGGGCGCCTGCAGCAAGGACAACAGCAGACTGAATGCGCCTGCATGCTATCAAGCTCAAAATGCAACCCGGACACCCTGCCAGCAGTGGCGGCTATGTCTGCGCTTCAGCAGCTGTTGTATCAGTACCAATACAACTTGGATGTGAGCTTGGGTTAGCAAAAAAGACTGCTTGCTCAGAGCTAGCGCATGGTGATTCCTGATGCCAGACACAAGTCGTAAGATTGATTGCGCAAATGGCTGCCTATCTCTGACCTGCACTGCACACACCCCTGCTGAAGCTAATGCCGACACATGATGCTGTCCCTATGGTGTCAATCCCACACGACATTGCCGTTGTATAACAGCAAGTAGTCAACCAACATGACTATCAAGTAGATGTCTTGCCATGTGAGTGAACTGCAGTAGTATGGTGTATGAGCTGTTGTGGCATCAACAGACCCTGCCACATACCCTCCTGATACCGCATAAGATGTTGGGCTGCAACCTGCATGCTGCTGCTATAGATACAGACCATGCTGATGTGCATGGTTGCCAGAGCACCCGCCAGCCGCTCTGTCCTCAGCCTGACTGGGGTCCAGACCCCAGCATCAGATGATGCTTCATTGTGCCGGCAATCAAAATGGGCAAGAAGACAACAGCATTCAACAGCAGTAGCGCAAGAGGAGAAATGGAGTGCAGGTTGAGCCAAGCCTGTAACAGCCCTAGCTCAGCCTGCGCTTCATACTCATTGAAGCCAGCAGCGTCACTAGGAGCAGTTGAACCAAAGGAGCAATAGCAGCAGTTGAAGCAAAAGAGCATGGCATGCACTGAAGGAGAGGCATATAACAGGGTTCCCATCAGCCACCCACTACATGCAACACATGCACCATGTATGCTGTTGAGCATACTAGACCTAAGATACTCAATGGAAACCAGTCCTTACACTGGCAATATGACATGTGTAACAGGTTTGCCCCTGCCAGACACAGTATGAGAAGGACCAGCAACACCAGAGCACTGGGCACGTACTATAGATGCTGCGCAAATCAGTGTGCGGACGTAGCAGGATACCGCCCCCCATACCACTGTGGTATGGCAGTGCTGTGCAATCACACCAAAGGACAATGGTCATGGATCTGAGCTTGTGATCTTCACCATCTCACAGCTTAGCACTCAGGCATGCATGCAGAGGCTGCCCGCCTCCACATATTACTCACTGTAAAACCTACAGTGAGGCATGGGCTGTCAGCTGTTCACATGCTGGTGCCGTTTGATGATCAAGTTACTGGACAGGACATAACCCCCCATGCAGTAGCTGTGCACGAGCCTTAACTGCCACTGCTGCTGCCATACTGTGTTAGTAGCGGTCAATGCTGATGAACTGGAGGTCCCTGCGTCTTCAACTCCTACAATGCATAGCCCGAGCAGCATGCACCTGGACACAGATCCGGCCGTCATGGTTGCAGAAGCACCGCATGCAGCAGCCAAAAGCTACTTCTGCATCCCACATGTCGTCACACTACTGAATGACGGCCACTTTACAGGCGCTGCTATTGTCCAATAGCCAGGGGCTGCCTGCTGCTATTGCAGGTGGGCCCCTCAGGACAAGTTGCATGCCTGCTGAATCGCTTCGTAGTCGTGACGCTGTTCCTGATGACCTGCTCACCTGGTCTTCAGCCCCACATGCCAGCTGCAGCAGTAGGAGGTCACGAGCCAGGCGCTGTCATGCACCACTCGCGCGGCTTATTCCATTGAGCCTTCTAATGCTATAAAGTGACCCCTCGCTGCTGCTACAAGCCACAAAGGAGCAGCTGCAACAGCATTTGCAGGTTGCCGACATAGTTGTTTGATGGGCTTCGAGCACCAAACCATCGGAGATGCTGCAATCAACCACCAGCACAAAGGTGGTGGAGTACAGCTGAAGATTGGAAGCGTGCAAACTGCCTGTGAAGCCTCTGTGGGCACAAGTTGCCACACGCACAACAAGTGCCCGATCGAGGTGCCATTAGCCACTCCACAGGTATGTCCCAGAAAGTTTATATTGGTGGTTTGATAGCCATCTAGCACTTCATTTGAGTCACTTTTTTTTTACTGCAGTCTGCAGATTGGAAGCAGACCACCAGGGCCCCCCGCATTTTACGACGACTCGCCATTCATTCTTTGAAATAGTCAATGAATAGTGCAGGCGTTGCAAAAACCGTTGCAAAAGATGTTACTTTCAGGCGCTGCGTTGACCGGCACTCAGCACTGCATTGACCGGCACTCAGCACTCCAGGGGCCCACGAGCACATTTTTCATGATGTCTAGCATCGGATGCAAAGATTAAACCAGTTCGATCTCGCTTGCCGGCTCACTCATTGGCTTCCTATTGTTTGCTGTGAACTGGGGTATGCACCTGGCTCAGTGAAGCACGCGTTCGATCATGTTTGCACGCGAGGTTCGGCTGCTTGTGATTGTACTGAGTATCTGTGTAGCTCAGGCTTTAGCACGTCGACTGGTGGAGTCCCCCACGAATACTTCCTGGGTAGAGAGCTCAGGTTGCCCACAGTGGTTTTTGGATTATGAGCAATTTCATAAGAGTAGTAGAGGCCAACCTGGCGCCAAGTATATCATGCATGAGACCAGTGGTAGGCCAAGTGGGGGGCTTGGCGACAGGCTGAGGGGCTTGGTGTTCACACTGCGCCTGGCAAGCGCGCTGCAAAGGGTACTGCTGGCCACATGGCACCACCCTTCTGACATCACAGAGTTCCTGTTACCGCCTGGTGACATCAACTGGTCGAAGGAGGGCATCAACATCCCCCAAGCAGGACACAACTTAAATATAATGCATACTCTCCACCCCAAGGAACAGGTACAACAGCTTGTCACTGCTTCTGATACATTCATCAGAATCCAGACCAACGCATTCATGGACAGCGAATGTACTGGGTGCCCTACATTAGATGCTTGGAGCAGTGAAGCAGTGTGCATATTCCAGAGGCTATTCCAACCAAGGGATGTTATGCAGAGGGCGGCAGAGGAGCAGCTACGGCACTTGTATGGTGTTGTTGACCAAGATCTTAAGTACACAGCAGTCCATTTAAGACTAGGCCAACTGCATGGCGAGCAGGATGACTTTGACACGACCGGGGGTGCCGTGGGGCCCCTCAGGGCTTTCTTAGCTGGCATGGTCTGTGCAAGGCAGCTAGCCGCAATGCATGACCTCAACACGACAAGAACACCCATATTGCTGGTAACAGACCACAAGTATGTAAGGAGCTTTGTGCAGCAGGGGCACTTTCCCAATGTTGTGACTCCTAGCGGAGGTGGGGCGGTTCACTTAGATAATGCACTTGACGCGAGTATTGCAGCTCACCAGCAAACCTTTGTTGAACTGATTATGCTTGGGCAGAGCAAATGCATGGTGACTAGTAATTCAGGGTTCAGTCATGTTGCCTGGTTGTTGGGTGGTGGTCAGCAGTGCAAAGAGCAGATCAAGTCCTGCATCTCAAGTTCAACTTGATAATGAATAAGGTGATAGTGCAGTAGCGCCTGAGCCACTGGATCAAGATGATGGCAAGATCATCAATACTTAACCATCACCCCCCTCTCTTGCAGAGTCTGCATAGCCTATATTAAATATGAGCACTCTGTAATCCCAAGCCTCTTCATACCAACCCAGTGTGCATATAACTTGACATGCCCGGCATGAATTGGATTGGTTGCATTGCCCTACAACTTGTTAACAATAGTATTACTTTCTACCAGAAGAAGCACTGCAAGGCTTGCAAACTGAATGCGTGCGTGCTTATTTACACTGCTGCTGTTGTTCTAGCTAGTGTACACTGAGTGCTTGTTTACACTGTTGTTGCTGTTCTAGCCATGTACAACACATGGATATTTCTGCTTCAATTAGGTGTTGATGGTGGCGTTATTGGCGATGTTCACAGAAGAAACAAGGATTGCTTGGTGCAGCGACGCAATCAACTGCCGGCGGGCCGCCGGCAGAAGTGCTTTGCAGTGGCTGTTGATCAGGGTGTGTGCAGTGTGTGCAGTATTCCCAGGAAAACCTGGCAGGTTTTTCACAGGATTTTCACAGGAAACACGGGATTTGTGGGCTTGACCAAGTGCAGTGACGCAGTTGCCGCTGCTCTGCAGTGGCTTATGATCAGGGTTATAATCACCTGCTGCTTGACAATGTGCAGCATGTCACAGCCTGAGTGCTTTGTGTCCTCTGAAGTTGCTTGAATCCAGATACATTACCCATGAGCCACTTTGTTGGCTCTTACAGGGTGCCCCTGAGGGGCCAGGTCGTATGGTATGGTATGGTATGGTATGGTATGGTATGGTATGGTATGGTATGGTATGGTATGGTATGGTATGGTATGGTATGGTATGGTATGGTATGGTATGGTATGGTATGGTATGGTATGGTATGGTAATTGCTCTCCTCAGCAGCCAGTCACTGGCATTTCGTGGCATTGGTCCTTGCTGTGTGCATCTATCATAGATGAGTTTGTGTCGTCAAGCTGCTTGGCTGGTGCTGCACGCTGTTCCGAACGTGGCACGGAGTTACTGTAAACTCAGCCATACTATGGCATAATACCACTACTATGGCATGCTCCGAGCTGGCAGCTTGACAATGTGACTTTACCCGGGCCCTGCTGGGACTGTACTGGAGCTTTATCATGTTAAATTTGATAAGCAAAGAGTTGTTGCTTGGCCGCCAGTGAGGACTCAGTCAGTAAGCGTGATGCTTACCCTTACCAACTTTGTCACAAAGTCATAGTATAATTGGCCATTTCACTAGCCCTGGTACTACCCGGTGGCACCTTAATATGGCACTTTACCACACCTGCCAGGTCTCAATATCACCGTGTATACACGGGCAATATTTTTGTTGACGTGGAACTGGGTTTCAACATGGTAAAGGCCCTATTCAACCACTATGCCCTATACTTTCAAAGTATACTTTCACTGAGCGGCACTTTCACGTACGGTACAGCCTGTACTACCGGGTACTAGGGGTCATCGCGGCCTGTACTACCCCATGGCACTCTGAAGCCACACACTGTGCTGTACGTACCGGGTACACCCGGTACAGCCGCTGTACCGGGTGCCATAGCACTACGTAGAGCTACTAGCTAAGGGGGTGGTACTAACCAGTCTTGACTGGGCCGCCCCTAGCGGAACTGGCAGTGCCGGCAATGACTTGTCAAGGTACCCCAGCTTGATGTATGATCATATCAGTATGATTATCATGGCATGATCTAGGGGCTGATGATGATCAGTCACTGTGGCAACCCTCACACCAAAGGTGACCCGGCCGACAGGCTGTTCAACGGTTACATATACATTGACACGTGTACTACATGTGTTAATGTAAATATAACACATCATAAGTTATGACGTGCTAGCTTTACGTTCACGTGAACAGCTCACACCGGCAGTAATGCGTCTGGAGAAATAAATTCATGTTGCTGACATGCACACAGCTTGTGTGCATGTCAGCAACATGAACATGGTAGTAGTAGTAGTAATCAGCAGTCACTGCTGATTACTACTACCGTAGTAGTGACTACCACAACTTCCCTCAAGGGTTTCCACCCATAAGGAGCCAACTGATGGCTCAACCCAACAGAATGCCATTCAGCAGGCTGCAAATTCAACTTGCAGAATATCATCAAACTCAACCTTCAAATCAGACTCAGAAAAATGATGTGTTGCAGAACATGCATAGGTGCCAAATGATTTTGAATGCAACGCAACAAACATACAATATATGCAAACTTCAACCGTTGAGGCGTCGCCGTGACGCCGCATGTTGGCGACATGCAAGCTGTGGTGGTTGGTATTTGCACATATATCAAGTGGCTGTGGCCCGCTCAGATCTACTAGATCTGGCAGGTGCTTCAATGTCATTGACCGTCAATGGGCAATTCCATAGTATGGAATGATATTGAATGGGCAGTGCCGGTTGCGGATCAGCTGCACTAGGCTAGTCGATACTACCACAGCTTCACTGGTGGCACCAGTCATGATCTGATCATGTCATGACAGCAGTCTAGACTGATACATGATCAGAGGCAGCCGGCAGCTGCCAGATGAGCGGCCAAACTTCTGCAGTCCTGACCGTCAGTGGCACCATGGTACTAGTGCTCACTACGACTCTCAGACTCTTAGCAAGCCTTACCAGGCTCTGGTGCCCGGGGTAATGCGCTAGAAATGTGCATGTGTATAACTGTTTGACAAACACAGACTTACTAAGTTAGTACATGTAAATCGAACTTCAGGCACTTGCAGGTACAACTGTGGACACTGTGGACAGCATCATGCGATGGTAACGCAACGGGCCACACTACTATTATATTCTAAGTGCCATGCAATATATCTTTTACTTCTGTCTGGAAACACCGTGTACGGTACAGTGTCATCCAGCTGCAGATCAACAATATTATCTCAGATATCTGCTCAGCAGCCTGGGCCAGCCTGGCAGCAGATCTGCCGGTGCTAGCCGGTTTAGAACTGTCTGAGGCAACATTTGATGTCTGAACGTGGCTGATCATCATGATCAGCTGGGCGGCTCAGCTCAATGAGTAATTTCATCCCCAGGCTTCGACTCCAGTGTACACCACCATTACATCACGGCAAGCAGTGCGCACAAATATGCTTTTGCTGCTGCTGCCAGTGCTGGCAGTGAAGCATGGCAGTGATGGCCCGGGGCCCCAGAAAACCGCAGTATGTGGGTGCTACATTGCACAGGGTTGACTCACTGTTTTGGAAACAAAGTGCAAGGCTTCGAGTTGTGATAGCAATTGTCAATAATAGCTGTGCACTCATGTAAGCAAGCACTTTGTGCCACATCAACAGCACTATCGCAGCAGCAACAACAAGCTCAACAGCGGCCCGCTCCAGTGGATGATATGCCGCATGTCACAAACAAGTTGTTTATTGCTGCACGCCAAGCCTTGGCGTTTGTTGAACAAGCTGTAGCTAGATTTTGGCAGTTGTTAACAACTCGGTTTACAACGACCTGGCGTTGTCTGTTGTTGTCATCTTGAACCCATTTGTACCACATTGTATTCTTTGGGGGGTGGAGAGGGGATGTTATACGTGGATACTTTCACCGTCTAAGACGGTACTCTCCACACCCGCATGACACAAAGTTCAACTTTGACGGTCAGCCAATAGGCACGGATCTAGGGCCAGGTATATAGTCTGACCTTGAGAGCTGGGATGAGTGCCTCTCAATCTTTAAGTATATGCGTGTCCAGCTGGTGTGGACACAACCAACTTGCTCAGTTGGCTTTCACACACTCTGTCCTGTTGCCAGACATTCAATTCCAGTAAGGCCAGATCTGTCCTGTTGCCAGACATTCAATTCCAGTAAGGCCGAGAGAGCAGGACCCTTGACACGTGTCATCAGGGTGTGCACACCCTACCAGCATGAAACTGAACTTCTAGTGCAGTGACAGCAGGTATACACATGGCTTTGGCATTGTACCACATGACCATCCCGGAAAGGCTTTCATCTGCCTGGCTGATAATACCTTCTAAGAGTCTGCCTGGCTCCCAGGCCACAATTTGGCAGGCTTAAGTGTCACACTTACACCGTGTAATGCATGCAGTGCAGTGCATTTTGCCTTTTGGCAGGTTGCCTGTGAGCGCCGTAACATGCGCTGCCTCAGCCACTGTAGGCTGCCAGAACTCCGGGAGTTCATGTGCACTTGCTGCCTTTCTTCATAAGCCTTCCATGCACTGGCACTCGGTGTACAAGAAATGAGCCATGCAGCAAGCTGAAATGCTATGGCCGCCATAGCATAGCGCATTGAATATACTGACATGCGTTTGGGCCGCCACCCTGGTGTGATGCATGCACATGTGCCTGCCTCGGCTGTTCTGGCTGTCCATTCAGCTGCCACCAGTGTCCTACACCAACTATTGCCTGTAAAAGCAGGAAAGTATTACCTGTAAAAAGGAGGCACCGCAGGTTTGCATGAGGGCGTATTTCCAGGGTGCCGACCGTCGGCCCCGGGGGCGTCCTGAGCTTCAACATCTTGGTAAGAAGCACCACCGTATCTGATGGAACCGTTCGGCGCCAGTCCTTCAGAAACCGTTTCTGAAGCACCATGTGCAGTGACTGCAGCCACACTACCTCGTGTAGCAGTGTAATGACCGTCATTAGGGGCCGGGCCCCTGCCTAGTAGGCGATTATTGCTGATGTTATATACATCATGCAACCATGCAGATGATGCACATGATTGTGTTCCATTTTAGTTGTGGTAATGTAAAATGGATAGAGCCGCAGCAGCACAGCTCAGAAGGGAGTGTCAGGGGAGTATCAGATGACAGAAATAAACGATGAACGACTTCCATACATACCATACCATACAACCTGGCCCCAGAGGGGCGCCCCGGAGGAGCCAACATAGTCGCTCATGGGGGGGACTTCACAAGATTCCGGACTGTAGCAAGAAGTCTTCTCAGAGTGGCTGTGATCACTCAGCAGTGGCTGCAGCAAACACATGGGGTTTTGACATGAAGAACCTGCACCATCCACTGATGTAAGTGCAAAGATGCAAAGCTCCAGCAAGGTGCTCAGTGTTCAGATGTACTCTTCAGATGCACACTGCTGACCAACAAGACAATATCCCAAGGGGCCCTTGCGGCCGGAAAGGGTAAAGGGTTGGCAATGTCAGTGTGGTCACCATCGAACAGCTTGTCACACCCCAGGAGCCAGTAGAGCGTTGCTACGGCATTCCGCGCTCAGCCACAGACAGTGACTGTGGCTTTTGGTTGTTGTGAGCACGCCTCGGACCGATGCCACGCGTGCACGCTGCTGTCCGCATCCGCCCGCGGGCAGCGGGGCCCGGCACCGCAGTGGGGCCCGCACCCAGTCCGCTGGGTGGAGGTAACCTTCCTTCCTTCCAATAAGTTATGAATACTGCTGCAATATATTCGGCTGCTGCTGCTGCTGCTTGCTGGCTTTGAGTATTTTTTCCCCAGTTCCAGACTCTGTGACATGCGCTGGATTCATAAGGGTTCACAGCTGCCCTGAGGCCATGCAAACCTCAGTGCGGTCGGTCACAGGTGAGCTGTACAGCTGTACCATGACATAAATATCCATGAATTTTTGTTTCTTCACACTGTTCTGAGGACAGGAAATGCCCTCTGCAGAGGACAGCTGTCAAATACATCAAGTATGTAAGTTACATATTCACGGTGATCATGATCAGCTATGTGATGAAAGAAGAGACTTATTGCTGTAGCCTACAGCAGCAGTACTGCTGTAGCTGCCACACCATGACCGCAGCGTTGATAATATGCAGAGCGATGCTGTGGCTTCTGTCCATGGCCATGGCGGCAAGGAAGTGCTGTATACGATTTTTCAATGCTGGCGCTACATGCCATGGCACACTGCCAATGCGCAAGCATTATCTCCCAATGAATGGCAAGTCTGCAGTGTGAGGATGCAGTTGCCACGATGGCATGCGATGGCTTGCTTACCACCCCTCTTGAGCCACAGCCTGTTGATGGGTACTCCAGGCGGGCCCGGGCCACAGACGGGGTTACGACCAGCATCGCAGTGTCACTTTGAGCATGCGCACACCAAAAGCACCGTGCCCCAAGCTTAAGCCACTGAGTGCTTGCAAGCACTACCAATGGGTACAGCGGAACTCAGTGCAGCACTACCTACTAGGCTGCCAGCGGTCCCACGAGGGTAGACTTTCATCAGTGGGACGGCCAAGAAGTTCTGTTCTTTACACGCAAGCGAATGAACTGACATATCCCCAAGCTGCGAGCTGTCCTATTCATTGTTCTACCTGTCCTGATTATGAAGTCATACTGCAGCAGACAGTCACAGACTGTGTCTGGCTTATGGCGCATGCAGCTCTCATTCAGAACCAAAACAGAACAAAGGGACAACGCAACATTGATCATATCCACAAGGTGCAACAGGACTTGCTAGCGAGCTCCCTCTCACATATCTACAATATTCGCCTCTCTGCCAGCGAGTCGCAGTGCCTGGCAATCCTTTGGCGTTTCAAAAAATAACGTGCATTTTGGATAAGTGCCACTCACTGGTCGTTGCACATGTGCTAAGAGTTGTCGCCCTTTTTTTTTTGACTGTCCCCAGGCACCGCCATATCATATGAAATGTGTATATAGGGCATCAGGGAACCAGTCACATCCACTTGAAATGGACAGCAAACTGCGAACTGTGAATGTACTCTATGAGGTGTGAGTCACCGTGTGGCGTTTGGGATTGTTGCTAGGAGTGTCCACGCAGCCTATTCCGCCCAATCAGCTGCTGAATGCATTGGACGTTTGAAAGATGCAGAGGAAGTTGCTCTGCTGTTGGTCGTCAAACGAAAGCCAAGTTTGGCCTCGCGGGTCGAGATGGATGGTCGTTGCAAACAGCATTGCCTTGATTATGCTGACTGGCTTCGTCGTTCGTTGGGAAATGCAGTGTTCTGTTGTTGGAGCAGTTTTCAGAGATGCAGTAAGAGTTCGACCAACTGCTCGTGACAGCAGCACACCCACCAAGCAGTTTTCCAGGGTGGTTGTGTTAGTGGCAAATAGAGCACAGGTGGACAGAGCTTTGAAAACAGCTGCAATGGTGCGAAGCCCTGGAAATTACACAGAGGACCTTGTGATTATTGGTGGCGATGATTGGAGACTGGAAAACCTGCCAGATCAGCAACAGCAGACACTCAAAGCGCTCAATATTACTGTCCATCATTTCCCAGACCTCAACACAACTGCTCTGGATGCAGAACATGCATTGCATCCAATTCAGCATGATGGAAGGGTTGTTACAAAAAAGTTTCAATGGCACAAGCTTCACTTATTTGATGTTTGGTTCAAGCAATGGGATGTGGTGTTTTACCTTGATGCGGGGATGAAAATTGGCGGTCCTCTGGAGGATTTTTTCCACCAGCCGTGGCAGGGCGCAGTGCTTGCTCACTCTGGTAAGACCTTGCCACACACCTTTTCCAAATCAGATGCTGATACCACACCTTGTATGCGTCACTTGCTCAGTGCTGGCCTGCTGTTTGCATCAAATGATCCCAATCCAGTGTTGGCCAACTGCACCCAAGATTTGCGGCTGTTGCTGTGGAATGCAAGTTGCAAAGTGTTGCTGCCATGCAGATGCATATGACAAATTTGAATGGACTTTATCATGGCAGTTTGACCTCAAGGCACGACCAAACGTGTCGCAAAAGCTTTTAGAAGTTTGCCCCAACTTGGCAGAGCAGGACTACTTTCAGACTGGCCTGATGATATATGATACTTCTGTTGCAATCAACGAAACCACCAAGCATGAGTTGTGGCAATTGGCACTGCACTTGCCAATAAGTAGAACAAATGAACAGGTGAGCACATAGCATCATCATCATCTGCTTACACGACGAAGATTGATGTCGAGCGTATCTGCCACTCGCAATTAAGTAAACAAGACAGATGTTTATGGGCGAAGCAAAGCATTCCATTCTGAGGAGAAGTTGACAACTTCCTAGCTGCCTTGACACCATGGAGATGCAGTTAGCAAGCCGTGTCTGACAGTGCCGAACATGCATATCACTGGACGACGCTACAAACCTTTGCTTCTAGTTCATCTGATCCCTTGAGCATGGGAGTTGCTAAGTTGAGTGTACTTTATTGCAGTGCAACATTGTACACTCTTGTGGGTCACAGAGGCAAACGATGGAGCCTCCATTGTTGAGAATGGTATTCCCAACATACGAGTTGTGCATTGTAAATGGTGCCTGCCTTCTGGGGTGTCCTAATTTGATTGCCGAGTGATCAACTTGGTCACAGTGTGAAAACCTGCTGCCGCCATGGCAACACGCATCTGAGCCGCCATCAAGCAAGAACCCAGACAACATAGTGTTCAACAATGTTGACTAGCAGTCCTGATCCTGAGGAGCAGCAAGGCTTGCTCAGCAATGAAGTTTATTGACAGCAAACTTTGTGGCCAAAAACAAAATGATGACATGCCTTTGGTGTGCTGTTTGCAGGGCATTGTGAATGTTTATTATACATGCAAGCTGCGGATGTGGCGTGCACTCCACCCAACCTACATTGACTCCAATGGGAAGCGTGTAGGGCTGTATGACTCTTTTAGGTGAGGGCGTTTATGTTTTTTTGGTCATATTGTGTACCACATGCAATCAACGTCGAACCTCTGCTTGTTCAACCAGCATGCTTGCATGTTGTGCCTGGCATATGCTCTCTGCTGGAGACACAATGATCGACCGGCTCTTGATCTCAGGACCACAATCTTGGTAGAATTCAATTTTTCCATTATTATCGACCAAGGCCCGCTACATATGGTTTGACTTCAACAAACGTGATCTTTGGCTTTGAAATCTGGCTCATAATACTTTTGGCATTTTCAACCTTGCAGGCGCAACCAGAGATTGTCATACAAGGCTTGGAAGGGTTGACATAAGCAGGCCTGCCGACCGCTGCAGGCTCATGTGCCCTGAATCCTTCGCGGCCAAATGCAGGAGAACTTGAATGTGACATCGAAATGTGACAAATTTGTCAATGACTGCACAACATCACATGCCACACGCATAGTACTAGTGATGTCTGATTAATTGATTAAATCGGTTGTTTATTGTGCCGACGGAAGAATAAAGATCCAGGCACAATGGGCCATAGCTATGTAGTGTGTGATCGCAGTCATTGTGACGCTGCTGGTCAACATGGTCACAGCAAGTAGAAGCGTACAGTCACCAGTGCCTGTTGCACTTCAACCCTGATTTGCATGCGCCGCGCATATAGTGTATGGTGTTCCTGCAGCTGCACACTTTGGTGGTGTGTTTACGGCTGAGACTCTGACTAGATGGAGAGCAACAGAGTTATAACGAATTAATCCTGTACTACAAGTTTGCCAAGCGTAGCACAACCAACCCCGGTTTTGCCCATATACTGTGGCTGATAAAGATCTCCCAAGCTGATCCCGTATTGGTCACAAGAGTCTCAAAGCTCCCACGTGCAGCCCAAAGAATTCCCAAGGCAATTCCCATGGGACCATCCCAATGAGAATGGAAGCACTCAAAGTCTGTTTTTAATAAAGCACACTGTACATCATGTATACTACTACTAGTTACTACTAATACTAATACTACTACGTCACCACCACTACCACTGTTGTTGCTGTTGCGACTGCTGCTGCTGTTGCTACTGCTGCTGCTGCTACGTAGTAGTAGTAGTAGTATACTACTACTACTACTACTACTACTACTAGTTACCACAAGGGTTTCCACCCGTAAGGAGCCACTGGCTCAGGCTGATGGCTCATGGGGGCACACCAAAAAGAAACAGAAACCAGATTCAATCCGGCTGAATATCTGCAACCTCAACTTGCAGAAAATCATCAGACTCAACCCCCAAGGAAGGAAGGAAGGAAGTTACCCTTTCCGGCCGCAAGGCCCTTGGGAAAAGTACTTGGTGGCTCAGCCACGCTGGCACACCAAGATTAAACCACCCTCTGGGTGCCTTCAAGGCACTAACCCAGTCAGTGGGGCTATTGGATACACACCAACGCAGACACCACTGCCATACGGATATTCTGTATGGCATACAGCATGACACAACAGATGCCGCACACAGCACAATAAAAGCACCAGCCTGGTGTGCAAGATAATGATGGTAAGTCGGCGAATGCCACTGCCATACAGATGATCCTGTATGGCACACAGCATGACACAACATATGCTGGATGCAGGTTCTTACGCCTGTGAAAAGCCATACAAGAGAATGAGGAAACTGCATAACACAACACTGCTGTACCATGCGCTCAGCCGGCAACCAGACATGAAGCATGATGATATCAACATCAACCATGTACTACCCATGACATGATGTTGATCATACCTACAGGACAGAAACCAGTCAGCTATCAGACTCAACCCCCAACTCAGACTCAGAAAGATCATGCAAACATGCATAGGTGTATTTGGATTGCAGCGCAACAACCAGCACAAATGAACAAATGCAGCCACAAGACGCTTATCTCGACCCATGAAACGTGCCATATGAGGACTAGCTGCAGTGATAGAGTGATGCCAGGTGTCTATATAACTGTTTAACAGTTTGTTTGAACACAGACGGACTTCATGTAAGTCGAATGCACCTGCAGGCACTGCTGTGGACAGCATGCCATTGCGTTTGGGTAACACTACTATCAGCACGTGCCATGCGATATATCTTTTACTTCTGTCTGAAAACACCTTACAGTGTCATCCAACTGCAGTCTAGCATACCATACCATACCATACCCTACCCTACCCTACCATACCCTACCCTACCCTACCATACCATACCATACCATACCATACCATACCATACCATACCATACCATACCATACCATACCATACCATACCATACCATACCATACCATACCATACCATACCATACCATACCATACCATACCATACCCGGTATGGTAGTACCATGTGGTACTACCACACCACACCACACCACACCACACCACACCACACCACACAATACCATATGACCTGGCGCCCTGAAGGAGCCAACAGAGTCGCTCACAGGGGAGATAGACCATCACAGTTATCAGATAACTGTGATGGTGACGATTCACAAATTAGTAGAATATTCCGGAGTCCTCACCATGAGGATCCTCAACACAATCATACTAGTGTTGGCAACACTCATTACTAGTGAGTGTCTTTTGGCAAAAGACCAGACATTATCCAAGACTTCAGGTGACGCCTCAACTTCTGACATGAAAAGGTCTGGGTTCAAAGTCTGGATTCAACTGGACTACATCGCTTCAGCCAACAAGCATGCAAGCATGAAGCACTGCTAAAGAATTGGTCAATTCTGGAGATCAACATTAATATCTGACAGCAGATCTGCCGGTGCTAGACAGTTTGGAACTGTACGAGGCAAAAACGTTTGTGTTGATCATTGACACAGTGTGGTTGACTGCTCAGCTCAGTGAGTGCTACTCATCCATTTACACACAACGTTTCATTCATTAACACAACTTCACTGTACACCACCATTACATCACAGCAAGCAGTGCGCATGCATATGCTATTGCTGCTGCAGCATGTTGGCAGTCAAGCATGGCAGCAAGGGGGCCCAGGAGGCAGCTCTGTGTCTACATCGCGCAGGGTTTGATCAAAGTGCAAGGCTGCGAGCCTTGGCTCGCTAACGGGACGGGTTACAATCGTGCCACGTAAGTTGAACTTACAACTTGATAGCAGGCAACTGCTGTGCAGTCATGTAACCAAGCCATGCTTGGCCCAAGTGACTTTGTGCTGATCAATCGATGCCCACAAAAAACCTTTTCAGAATGCAGTTCAAACAGCGTTTATGCATGTTGATCAAACAATATCTTAAGATATATGCAAAAGAGGCTGCGATAAAACTCTTGTTGGCACCCATGCATGAAACAGTTGCTGTGGTGCATGGATTGGCACACGTGTGGAAGAGATTGAGCCCATGCACTACTGGATGAGCATATATGCATACGTACAGCACTTTAGGCATCACTTGCCAAATACTCAAAGTTTGCGTATGTGAAGGAGGTTGCTATGAAACAATACTACATGTAACCAGCAATTATTGCTTCAGCATTACCATCATGCTGTGGCTGATCCGGTTACTGCAGTGCTAATAAGGCAACCACCACTGCTTTGCTTGCCATGGCCTGACGTTGTTGCCAGTCAACTGACTGAATGGTCTCTTAGCAGCTAGTAATGCTTGAAGCTGTACTTGCTCTTTTCTTCAGCTAGCTCATCTCACTTGTCTGCAAATGCAACAAACTCAATCCTGGCTGCAGCAAGTCTTAGGGGGCTGTAACCACTGCTGCTGCTGTTGCTCCTGCTGCTGGTGGTGGTCATGCTGCTGCCGTTCTGGCTTTACTTGCTGCTGTTGATGTTCTAGTCCTCCTGTTGCTTGCCTGGTAGGCTTCCTGGGCGAAGGCTTTCACGTACCGCCTTGGCAGCATTCCACTACAAAATCATCAGAGCTTTGTAATCGCCTGCTGACCATTCCCAGTCTGTTATTGCTGCTGCTGCTGGGAATTTGCTGCTGCTGCTTGTTCAAAGCTGTTGTTCAAAGCTGTGTGAGCTGCAGGAGCAAGTGAAGCAGCAACAGGACCTCCTGACTGCCCAGCAATGTTGCTGGCCTGTGCAAGCTGCTTGAGAGTTTGCTTGTTCAGCTGCTGTGCTGCCTGGTATTAACAGTACACCTTACTTTGACGCACAACCCTGAAGTACAGCAGCAGGCAACACCAGGGATGTTGGGAGAGACAACAGAAAACCTAGCTGGTACATACTGCCTGTCTCAGCATAGGTTGACGCCCTTGGTCTCCCTGTGTCCCTACCATGGATACAACCAGTAGCAGTTGATGATGCAGCTGCATCGCAAAGCACAAGACAGGTGTTGTAGAGTGAGCTCACAACAGATACCTAAAGTCACAACAAGAGATCAATGCATACCTGTCAGCCATGTGCTGATTGCAAGACATGGCAATCTGCTCAATTGAAATACCCAGAGAGCGTTGACAATCCATATGATCAGCCAGAGCATGCTCCACAAAGGTGTTGCTGTACAGTTGCCAGGCATCCATACCCAGGGCAGGACATCAAATAGTGCAGGTAGTCAATGGTTGAGTTTGAGGAAGCCCTGCTCCCAATGTGCACTCTGCAGCACGGACAATTCGACAAATGCATTGACAGGTAGCAAGCAACAAGCTCTGATGCATGATCCATATCATGATGGTTATTAGTGCTGCTGGCAGGGGCCACTTGGTGGGTCTTATTGACCACACAAGTATTGCGGGAATTTCACAGTGCTCTGCAGCCTGTGGTGCTCACCCTTGGCATCATGTCCATGGCACCTGTTGTGTGTGAGACCATAGCTGAACGCTTTCATCTGACCCGCTGTGGACAGATACATCACGCGCCCTGTCCATTGGCCTCCAACACCCCTGCTTGATAGGACACTTCAGATCCCCTGAGGTATGCAGATGAGAGCCAAACACCTGCAAGGCGGCGTGATGGTCACAACACCACAATTCAGATTCGTGCTTGCCAAGTGCAGGATGCATGTACATGCTGTTGTGCTGATGTAACACGTCCGCTTTCACAGAAGCCCCAACGCTTGCCGCTGAACCAAGGAATTGAGAGGCTGAATCCCTGCTGACTCTGGTAGTGCTGCAGCAGTGTGACATCGGGGGTGGACAACGGATTGCTTTTCATAACAGCAACAATGCGGCAGTTCCCATTGCGCTTCATTGTGGCCCATACGTGTGGCATGCTGGCATTGTAGTCAATTTATCTCCTGTTTTATACCTTACTGGAGGCTTCACACCAAGCCTCTCGCGCATGGCAGCCTCTGCGCGCTGTGCTGCTGTTTGGTGCTTAGAAGGGGACGCTGCCTCCTTTGAAGCCTGCTTGGGCCCCATGACTGCTTAGGTATGTTCAATTAATATGTGATTTACTTATAAAGGTTTCAATGCCAATAGTGGACGCCATCACGGTGAGTATGCAAGCGACTCGGAGTTTGAACTACAGGTTATCGACCCAGCCACTCGTACCATAGCGTGGTAGCAAGTTGAGCTTTATTTTGGACGTTTCTAAGAATGTGTTCGAGATGCGGTGCAGCGCCATGCTATGGCAGTGAACTGAAGGGGCTTGAAGGATTCAGCCGACCCCATACCCTTGCCCTGATCCCCGGAGAGCCGATCTGCTTTTTGATCATGTTTCAAGGTGACTGCTTCATGCTTCTTACAGGTGGCATTTTTCCACAACGATTACAGGGTCAACGTATACAGGGTCTCCACAACTGTTTGCTACTGAAGCGCAAGCAATAGAATGCTTCGCAAGTGGCATATACCAAAACCAGTTTCTAAGCCATGGCTGCCAGTGGCAGTTCTGCTGGTCCTCAGCCTAGTGATGCTGTTGATGGCTTCCCGGCAACCATGCGCCAACAACCAGCCTCAACATCTGTCTGGTACTGGAGATAAAGGCAATGTTGAAACTCAACTGATTTTACATGGCACTGCTCAGCCCAAGGATGCCCTTTTGGCGCTGCTTCCGCAGGAATCAGAGCGCTGGTTGGTGAACTGTGGCTGTGGGTTCTCTGGTCAAGACATGGCAACCGGTCTACTAAAGGAACAACCAAACATACCAGGGTTGCGATCCCTGTACATTGATCCCAAGCCCTGTTGGACAGACCATCCAAGCATCCGTAACATACAAAAAGCCCTGGGCCCTAAGGAAGTAGTTGCTAATATGCAGGAGCAGGGATTCACAAGCAATGGCTGGTTTTTGAAGATAGACATCGACTCATTTGACTGTGAAGTGGCACGTGCAGTGTTGGCAGCTGGATTCCGGCCTCGCATCATTGTCATTGAGACGATGGGTTGCTTTCCACCCCCTGTAGAGTTCACATTGTTGAAAACAGCTGTATGCATGCCCCACGAACCGTCTTGTGTGAGAGAATTTGGTGAAAAAGACTGGCCAAACAATTGCTGCATGTACTCGTGCTCAACACAAGAAGCCATCAATGTCATGGCCCAGCATGACTACAGGCCTATGGCCATACATGACGGTGACGTGTGGTTTGTGAGGGGCGATGTGGAGATTCCAGGAAATAGCCTGATGTACAATATCACCAGTGAAAACATTCTACAGGCATGGATGAAGGACTCTGCAGGCATGAGGAGTGGTTTCAATCTTCACAAGGAGCACATTGGGAAGTGGGCAGAGTTGTCAAGTACTGGCCGCTTGGATCAATTGCAGCAGCACACATGTGAGGTATTCCGGCAGCGCTGTAGTCCCAAGCGGCTGAACATGTCTGATTGGAGGCTGTCAGTGGCTGGCAAGTCATTCTGCCAATATTGAAAAGGTCACAGCGTAGCATGTGGCAATCTCGATATGCTGTACCCATCCATAAGCTCTGCGGTGTACTGTTTCAGATTATGCTGTGCACTTCTGGAAGAGATTTGTGGCGTTAAGCTGTCCTATTATCTCATAGATATGTCAGTTGGCATGTGGCACTGTTGAGCAAAATCTAGGCTCTTGGTTGCATCAAGTTTTGCTGCAAACCTGCAGTGATTATATGCTGCCATCCACGATGTTGCTGCAGGAAGTTCCATACCATAAATTTGACAATTTATCAGCACGGGTACTGCTTTATTCAACATACATAAACGCATGTCAGCGCATTTGTCATAGCATTCCAACTTGCTGCATGGCTTAATTTCTTTCACACTTTGCTTTAGAGGCAACATGCCTTGCAAAACACCGTGTCTTCACAATGATTGTGCCCAGCATAACTTCTCTAATGTGTGCTGAAATATGCTGAGAGGCATCAATGACTCACTTGAATCTTTTCAGGGGACATCCCAAGGGACACTTCTGGCAATGGCAGGGGACACCAGGGGAACATCCATACTGCTTATCAAGTACATAATGTTATGCATACAGCCAGCACACCAGAGTGTAACCCCCCCTTTGCTAGCCAAGTACAGGCTCATTGGGCATTGCACAATATCTGATCATGGTAGGTATACACATACAGCAAGCTCATTTGAGCCAGCTGTGCAATAGCCGGGACTGGTAGATGGCGGGTACTGCATATTGCCCCATCGCCTCACCTACACTGAGTCACAAGGCTGTGTGCTAAGCACGACTTGTGCTGATGTAAGTTACAATGGTTGACCTGCCAGTAATACAACGGCCCAACCGGGTTGTATCACTGCTGCCATTTGATGACCGTCATCAGGGTGACCCTGCAGACTGTTCGATACAACGCAACTTGCCAGCGGCTGGCCATGATGGCCCGTACTTCATGCAGGAGCCCACAGCGCAGTGGACAACCTCCTGGCATGTCACAGGTGTCCTGCCTCAAGCTAGTGACTCACCACCAGTCAACGGTTGACTCAGTGACTCAACAGTGTTGATAGGCCCTGTCAGACGCAGAAGTTCTGATGTAGCAAACTGTGTGATGTGCTGGCCATTATGGTTACCGAGGGTCCATGACAACTTCACGCGCTGAGACACTTCCATTCTATGTGGTCAGTGATAATCGTCAATCCACTCCAGCGTCGTGCACAGCATGCTGTGCCTTGATGCAAGCAACAAATGACTACTGAAGACATCACACTTCTGTAATTAAGATCACAACCTCAACACTCACACCTGCAGCCGGCAGCTACTGCTTTCCTCACCAGCTCAATGCAGCAGTATCTAGCATTCCATGCAGCAGTGCTGCTAATTGGATGCAGCAGAAGAACCGTTCTTGGTTGGCAACCATCCTGGATCTTGATTCAATCATACAACTCACACAACCCACACAACTACACAACTCCTACTGACAAACGTGTTGATTATCATATTGATTTATAGCTCTCACCAACCCTCCTGTTGCTGCTGCCGGTGTTCACTACCTGCAGTGCCTGTTCCTCTCCCTTCTGCTGATGTCTCAACCCACCCTCTGCTTTGCACAGCTGTTGACCACCCACTGCCAGTGCAAGCATGCCCCTCTGCACGACTAATATCTGCATGACGTACATGGCTGCCGCTATCATCTGTTGCAGAAGTGTACAAAGCAAATGAGTCTTCAGCGGACACTGTTGGCGCCACTGATGCTGGTGAGCTGTAGGGGGTCTCCCAACTGCTTGAACTAGCAGCACCACGAACAGGGGACCTCGCTGCTTGAACTGTTGCTGTTGCTGGGCCCCAGTTGTGGTCTGCTACTGGCAGCTTAACAGCTGCTGTTGTTGCTGCTGTATTGGTGTGAGCAGCAAGTCCCCAGCCATCATGCTTGTGTGCTGTTGCTCCTGCTGCTCCTGTTGCTGCCGCTGCTGATCCACCCCAGGTGCCAGGGCCTCCTGTTGCTGCTGCTGTACTTGATAGGCTGCCGAAGGAATCTTCCGCGCTCACTGTTGGATGTAAAGGAGCTGGAGATGTGTATGGGGTTGAGCCAGGTGTTGAATATGAAGTAGATGCGGGTGTTGAACCTCGACTAGCATAACCCCCACTTTGTGGTTGAGCACCAGCAGCTGCCAGTGAGTATGCCCCATAACTGCCACCCCCTGCTGCTGCAAATTCTTCCTGCAAGCGCAGCAACTCCATATACCCTGCTGCTTTGAGGGCCAGCTGCTGCTCAGCTGCCCATGCAGCCTGCTGATCAAGGTTGCTCCTCAAAGGTTGCTGTCCTGCAACGGCAGCACCTTCCTGCAGCCACTGAAACTCAGCTAGGGCCTGGCTAGCTGCAGGCCTACACTCAGGGTTGCTGCTGAGTAGTGCTGTCAACACCTCAGCAACCTTTGGGTTGCTGATCTGGCGGCTGATCTGCCTGGGCCAGTTGAAGGTTGCCACCCTTTGCAGGAAATCACTAAACCGCTTGGGGTTGCTGTGCTTAGGTGGCAGGAGGGGTTTAGGCAAGCTACCAGAGATCAACTCATACAGCGTAAGCCCTAACTGATACAAGTCTGCTGCTGGGGTTGTTACACTTGCAAGCACTTGCAGGTCATCTTTAGTGTGCCACTGCTGCTGCTGCTGCAGGCTGCAGGTGATGTACTCTGGTGGTATATACTGCAGGTCCAAGCCTTTCACAAAGCCTGACAAGTCCTGGGCTTTTGTGGTTAGTCCCATGTCTGAGAGCCAGGTTCCACCGTGGGGGTAGTCCTGGATCAGAATGTTAGTTGGCTTCACATCACGATGCACAAGTCCCTGCAGTTTCCAATGAAATTTGCATTGAAAATTACAGAGTGACTCATTGAGAGCAGCAGGGTTGCAAGATCTGCAAACAGTTGATGCCATCTCGTAGCTGCGACTGCCACATCACAAAAGAATTCGCCAACGCATGACAGGTACAGCAGCTATGTGTGCAGAGCCGATATTGCAGCAGACATGCCACAAGCGGACACATGGACAGTGTGAAAACGGATTATGGTCACCACGGACGAATGGACTTCAGGAGTGGCAGGGTTTATTTGGATCATGAGAGTCACTACTGTAGTAACACAATGCCTCTGCATCAATGCAAAAGTCAGTGTTACTGTGAGACATGTTGATGGCTTACTCGCTTGTGAACTTCTTCAAGGGCCCTCAACACATGTACTGCAACATGTTGGGCCAGGCGCTCAGCTACCTGATCCTGCACAACAACAAACAATGGTGTGCGTATACTCAGACGATCTCCCGTGTATTTTGGTAAGCATCAACAGCAGTATCTGTGAAACGTAATTTTCACTTGAAAGAGCACTGGGCCCTTTCACCACCTATCATCTGGACGTTCGCTGGGACAAGAAGACCCGATACATTGGCAGGCGTAGTGCTGGCGGTGCATGTTGTGTTGTTTGCACATGCCATGATTGCAGGCACAGCAGTAGAGCTGTAGCAGCACGGCAGTGCCGTCAAAGGCTCTGCCACCACCTGCTGTAATCCATGCACCAGCTCAAGCACTCTGCAACATCAGTGCATAAGCCAGCATCACAACTCATCTGGTCGACAAATACATACAACCACCAAAAATAGACTTCCAACTGTTGGGCTGTCTGTATGGAGCCATGTGCTTCTTGCAAGGATCCTTCATGAGCTGCATTGACGGCATACTGCAACACCCAATTAAACTTTTTCAAGCCTTTGAAAGGCAGGCAGCAGTTTGAGATTGTATGCCATTGTACGCTGACCGACCTTGTTTGCATCATCCTCATCGACCAGTTCAGCCCTCCATTGCAGCGTGTTCTGCCCGCAATCCACATAGATGAAATCAACACCCTCCTTATCAAGTGTGATCTTGAGTGGTGTGTTGATGTTGGGGATGCCTTGAAGGTCGAGGAGAGCACTGTACTCTGCCAGGGGCTGCAAGGTGCAGTTGGTATACAGGGGCAGCATACCAGCAGAGGAGGGGCAGCATGTCAGCGTAAAGTATTCTTGCTTGACTGTTGTAATGACAACATGCCGCACCGTATCTGTGCTCGTCTGGAGAAGACGAATGTACATGTGCACATGTGCAAGCTGTGGGCTGCTAGGATAGAATGCATTGCATCTGTACTGCAGTGACGTGGCAACAGGCCAACTGTGATAGTCAAGCAGCAGGATATTCATCTCCACTCTAATCAATGCGTGCTTTAACAGAACCTTCAGGACAGATACACTCAGTCTGTAGGTGATGCTTAGTATGCTGCTGCTCTGTACTGCATTGTGGCCATGCCGGACCGTCTGCATCTCTCTTTGCCACGCCTTTGCTGACCACTAAGTAGCTTGTATCATTATTTAACGTCTGAAGGGTCGACAGGGGCCAAGGCGCCAACGAACAGGTAGTCACTAGGGCAATGGACCAAACAACTGCGCCAAGGCTCTCACCTGGCTTCGATTGCCTCCTATAGCAACTCGGTCCTTGAGCCAACGCTTTAGAACGCATGTACCATACGGTGTCTCGCATAAAAGGACCTTTGAGGCTTGGTTAGGAGCTGTCGCAAGGACTTGGTAGTTTACATCTGTTGGCCGCGACATGTCGCTGGCAGAGAGAGCAACATGCTGTAAGCGGCAAAGTGCTTATGCTGTGTTCGTGATGCTTCACACAAGTTTGCAGCTGAGGCTTGCACAGGGCCCCCCAAGTAAGCAGCTCACAAGTCGGATAGCACCCTCAGACTAGTGGTTGCTGAAGTCGACGGCAATTGCTTCTCGTAACAGAAACACCACAACTGAAACATCTGGTGGCGTGCCATTGGTTACCTGAGGCTTCTGGTGATGTTGACACCATGTCACCAGCCTTCCCCTGAGTCTGGTTCATGCATGCATGAACCCTTGCCAACAACCTTGCTCATTGTGATGCCCTGACACGCCCGGCTGGGCTCTTGCAGTGAAGACGAATTCAGCAAGCATGATTGCACTTTACTGATTGAGCCAGCATGTAACCGCGCATGGACAAACCCTCCCACTGGGTGCTGGCAGCAAAACCAGCTGTTGGAGCTAGCTCCAGGCCTGCAGCGTCAACTATTCTCAATCATTCTTATATACTGCACGAACTGTTGCGAGCAGCATCAATATAAGAATTCAAATGGCAGGCGCAGCTGGTAGCAACCAAACTCACAGCCAACAGTAATCGTTATTGTTGAAGAGAGATATCATGACTTTATGATGATACTGGTTTCTCATACCAGGGTGCTGGTGGGTTACACTAGACATTTGTGCAGATATCAGCAACAACATCGAACATGACCAGTGCAGAAATGTAGTACACTGCACCATGATGGTAAGACTACAGCACACACTGCAAAACCTGTGACCTGCCATGCAGTGCATGCCGTAGTGCAAAACCCAATATTTCATTCATGCTGCATCAGCAGCTTGTGCAACAAAGCAGCCACTGGCAAGCACAAGGATTCTGCGTGCATACAAGGGCTGCTGCAGCTGTTGCGGCGTTTCAGCCAACTGTGCAGCTGCATGTGCAGAGTCAGCAGGATGGCTGCCAAACGGCGCACCATGATTAGGACATGCATGTGGCAGGACTGCCATGCTTTCATATGGCTGCAAAGCAGCGACTGCTACATACCACACCACACCACACCACACCACACCACACCACACCACACCACACCACACCACACCACACCACACCACACCATACCATACCATACCATACAGCCTGGCCCCAGAGGGGCATCCCGGAGGAGTCCACAGAGTCGCTCATGGGGGAACCATGACGGCCTTTAAAGAAATTTCACATCCCGCCCTGCCTCCTGGCTGGCAGGCTTTGGCACAACATGCACAGCAGAATACCATCAGCACAGCATCAATCCTCTGCACATTTGTCTGTGCACATTACCGCCGTTTACCAAGCAAAATACCAAAAACAATTCAGTAAGTGTACAATTGACTACTGCAACACCCAATGTGTGCTGTTCAGGACCCAAGGAAAGTTTAGCAGTGATTGAAAAGCCGCTTCTTCAGGCGGTCTGACATAATTCCGCAGCTACCAAGGCTCTGATTGAAGTGTGCACTGTGTGGGCTGGCAAGCAGCATTGATGGTGCATGTTTTAACAAGTTCTTATGTCTGATGAAGGCACTCCAGGGAGTTGAATCAGAGTACAGGCATTGTATGCGACAGCGATGCTTGGTCACATCAGTTTCTGCTGCAACCACACAGCTTGCAGTGCTCTACAATCAACACTTCAACGCTTGTGGGCACTGTCATCAGCGCAGACTCCTTTAGGCATTGTGTATACAGATATGGCAAAGACATGCAACCTGCGGACTGTGTTGCTGCAGTAGCCACCACATTCAGGACTGTGCATAGCTTACACACCAGCAAGTTCAAGTTGGATTAACACTGTGATTGATTGAGCAAGACTTACTCGGCATGAGGACACCTTGCAGCTGCCAAGACTTGCCAGTGACTGTGCCTTTGACTTGTTTCCTACTTTCCCCCCCCCCCCTCTCTGCCTCAGCGCATACTCAACTGATACCAGTTCTTGTACTGAGACTTCAATCATTACTAAGCTCTACAGAGCAAAGTCAGGCGTATCGTCGCTGGTGCAGGCAGCACCAATAGACATCCCCAGGAACACATCATCACCTGAATCATCTGCCCGAAGCTCACGGCCGTGCGCTGACTTGACCTGCTGCTGCAGCGCTGCAACACTATGGCCACCCCAGTGGGCACCAACTGGCACGCTGTGGCCCACAACAGCTGCCAGAGGGACCCTGAGACCCCTGGCATCACTGCAGCTGCTGCTTCTGTCAGAGCGGCTGTTGCTGCATGGTTCCCTACTGCAGACGTTGCTGCTGCTGCCCTGAGGGCTCAGAGCCTGATCAGCACAGCAGAACTCTGAGGGACTTTGCTTGCTGTGCTGGAGATCTGCTGCCACATCACCTGCTGCAGGACTTTGGTTGCTGCCCACACAGGCTATCTCCACAATATTTGTGCCCGCAGGCTGTTCTAAAACTGCTGGTGGTGTTGCACTGTTGGCACCGACAATCCCAAGTTCGCTGTGAATATCTGCAAGGTCTACAGAAGCTCTGCTGTGCATAATGTCATATCTTGAGCATCCAATGGGCTTAGCAGCGTTGTAGAGGGTTTGCAGCACCACAGGGTGTGCGTGGTGGGTTGTTTCAGAGGCTGTTAGCACCTCAAAGTCCACGGCATCCTGCATGGCTGCTGCTGATGACTCTGCCTGGCGCACATTCTTCAAAATGGTGGCACAGAATAGCTGCAGGCGGCAGTACAGATTCATATAGACACAGATGTCTATGATCAAGCTGCATTATGATAACATATAAGTTGATGAGATACGGACTCCCTCAGCTATACACGTTCACCCAGCTCAAGAACATGGGACACGGCCCACAGATAGACAAACAATCACTCACCTCAAGTGCAAGGATACCAAATGGCTCCTCAATCTGCACTCCTATCTCCTCTATTCCAAACAGGAAGAAAGCAAGGCCGACTGCAATCAGCACAGTCATCCAGCCCATGCTGTCAGCAACACAGAAGGGCAGACAGGTCAGCCAGCAAACCAGGAAGCGGCTTGTGTGCCTGAACAGCAGCAGAAGCACAAGCAGAAGCAGCAGACATCAGATGAGTCAGTAGCAGAGGCACCAGGGGCATCAGAAGCAGCAGAGGAGGTCACAAGACTAGTAGGCTCATGGTGTGTGGCACACGGCAGCTGTGCTGCAGCAGCTTTTGGGTGGTTGCACTCTGTCCTCTTTGGCTAGATGTGAAGCTGGGTGCTGGCTTGCAAGTCAGGCCCCTTGTTGCTGCGGCAGCAGCAAAGCTGATGAAGCTTCCACTCCGCGCATCTAGGAGCTCCATAAAGAGAGCAGCTAGAAGCTGACTGCCTGATGTATGCACAGTGAACTACGACCGCAGAGCGATGCTGTTGCGGCACTTGGTACAGTTGCAGGTGTCTACATGTTGAGTTGCACATACCTGGTGTAGCTGAGGGGGATGGGTGTCTTGAAGATACGCTCACATCCGCCCATGATATCCTGCAACAGAGAAATGTTTTGAATTCATACATATGCTGCTACATGCATACACACGCGTTTGACTACATGCTACACAGATTGAGATCTCTCATATCCTGTTGAATAGGCACTGATAGCACCATTGGTCACTGCACTCTGGGCCCACCACAGGTGTGTTGCTTCAAAGCAAGTATGAAGTTATAGTGCAAGTGTCAGTGGCATGCATGATCCTGCAGCTTGTCTCAATTGACAGCACTGCTGGGGGACGTGGCCAAGGTCTAGCTAGTGCATGTAAGCGCTAGCAAGAGATTGAAGGAAACACCAGCGGATGTTTATCATCAGCAATCACTGGGCCATTGAGCCATACCAAAGCTGGAGACACAGCAGCAGCAAAGCCCCGGGCTGAGGCGGTTGCTGACCTGCATAACGGTGATGTTCTCGTCTATGCGGAGCTTCTCCACCTGACTGGCCCCTGACCTTTTCACACATGTGCCCAGTGCCTGCAAAGCGCAGCAGGCAGTAGGGGTACAGCAGGCAGAAGTGGTGCCAAAGTGGGTTGCAAATGCTGCAAACATCTGGTGCTGCAACAGATTCCTCTGAAGCATGCTGCTTGCCCAGTGGTTTGGCAGCTGGCTAGTGTGCAACCTCACTGCAGCGACCATTATCAAGTTGCGGGCTACAGAGGCATCAACACAGAATGATGCTCCACACAGAGAGAGCGTGGCTGATAAAAAGCACTCTCATAGGCCAAACAAGTTCAAGCGCCTCAGCGCATTCTACCTGCAATGCTGCTGAGCCCTGGTGTGGCTGTTTCAACAGCAACTGTAGCTCGTGTGGCAGCAGGAGCGGCTCCAGCAGTGAGTTCAGATCCACATCATCACGCAGAGATGCCATCAGCACCATAGGGAATGCTGCTACCCACCTGTACGGCATGGCAAGGCCCACATAGCAGTTAATGAGACTAAGAGTGAAAAGTATACAGTATAAATGGTTGTCACACATGCCGGGATAAAATCGGACTGCAAATGTAATATATGCGATCAGCTGGTCTGTAGCTGCTTTCTGCTGGGCTCGTGGGGTTTCATGATCAGCTGCTGGTAAGTACAGTTAACAACAGCAACCTTCCAAGATCTTTTAGAATTATATATGACGACTCGGGCATAAGCAAGTCAAATTTATGTGTGGTCATCATCCAATGCTTATTACTTTGTGCAATAGCTGACTTGTATGCCACACAATCATGATGATTCAGGCAGATACATGCAGAGTAAATCACACAAGCGAGATTGTTGTCAGGTTCACCAACACCAATCGAGTCCTTGCCTGCATGCTGCTGTTGTGCCTGATAACATTACACCTTAAGCAGCCAAACCACCCATACAGCATGCTGCTGATGCGTCTAAAGGCCAGCTAACAAGAGTATGACTAGAACAGCGACCTGGACCCTACCTGCATGCTGCTGCTGTCAGTGCTGCATCGGTCTCCTGGGGAAGCCACTGAGTAATCTGGCGAGCGAGATCTCTAGAGCGGTTGATGAGTAAACCCCAGAACTTGCGCGCTTCACACCACCTGAAGCAATGGTGCAGAGTTAGTTGTTATACACATACAGAAACAGCTGCAGCAACAAGTGTGAGTGACAGACGTGCAGCAACCCTTGCAGGAATTTGAGGTGTTTGAACCTTGAGGCTGAGGCTAGCTGTGCTGCTGTCCTGCAAGTTGCAGATGGAAGCTGTGACTCACAGATGCAATGCTGGACCATCTGCCGTTCTGCTTGTTACCCGACAATAGATCAGAAGACACACAACCAATAATCAGTAGGAAAAACAAATTTCTTTGCTTGAAGGTCATTCTCAAGCTGACTGCTTTACCGCACTGGTCCTGCAGAATCTGCACAGCGCTGCTTCCATGGCAGACCTACCTCTGATAGCTGCTGTTTGTTCTGAACACCAGCAACAGTGACAATGCAAAGGTAGACAGGCTGAAAGGTCCAGCGCTATTCATGCTTATGCTTGGCCACTCAAACCCCCAGGCAGGCAGCACATGGGTCTGCAGGGCTGTTTCATAGCAGCACACGCCCACTGACAGCACTGCTACGTATGCAAGGGGCGCTGCTAAGCCTCTGACTATTCGACTTTGCAGGAATCCTGTGGAAGGAAACAGCAATAGACACAAACAGCAGTGTGATGGAATGATGAGTACTCCACATGTCCAGTGACATGTCACTGCTGTTAGGGCACTCAGCAGATGCAGTCAGTGGGTGGGCAAACCATGTGATTGGCAAGAACACCATATCAATGCGCAAGATATAAGGCACAGGCTGCAGCAACGTATATGATTCAGCAGGTGTAGTTACTAAGCTACAGCTGTGCAGAGGTGCTGGGCTGGGGCTGAAATGAATCTGAGCAGCAGCTTGCAGCAGATGCTGCTACATGTGGGCCACACATGTGGTTTATGAGTGGCCTTGTCCTTTGGTGAGAGCAGCTACCTGACTTCATATGCCGCCAGTAGCGGTTTGTACTTCTGTGCACTTTCCAGTCATCAACACCAAAGGTCTGGTCAAGGCGAATAGGGCAGTAGGCAATGTTCGTTGATCAACTGCTTTATGTTTGACAAATACAGGACATGCCAAAACACATGGGCAGTTGGGCACATGCTGCAGATTATTGCTGCCGTCACCAAAAGCTATGTAGTCCGCATTGAATAACAGCAGTAATTCCTGTGCTTCCAGACCTCAGACACAGCATGTCAACTTTGCATTATGGGGGTACAACAGCGCCAGCAATCTGCTCAGCTGACCCCAGACTTGGAGATTGGTACTCACTGTCCTTCGAAACTGTCTGCTGGCCTCCTTCTCAGCGTCTATAGATGGAACTTGGCGTATCGTAGTCTTTACATACGTACTCTGCGGACTGCTTGTGGCCTTGGCCAGGCTTCTGTACTGCCTTACTACAGCACTGCATGACAGAGGCTGCCGAGGAGCACTACAGATAGCAGTGGATGAAGGTTTACATATCCGACTTAGTCTAGGCAGCCTCAAACCGCAGGGATGCATGATAACAGCAAGTCGCTCAGCAGCTCAAAGTACTGATACCCCGCACTCTCATGCACGTACGTAACTCTGCAATGGCTACAGCTATTCTATAAGGTCCTTATGTTTTTTTTGTTGCCTCGAGCACAGTCAATAATTTTCTACTCACAAGCGCTCCCGTCATGTTACTGCACGTGTATTACGTTGCAGCTCTCGATAAGCCCAACGTGCACTGAGTGCAGATCAGTACATGCTTTGAATCTGGTAAAACATGCGTTTGCAGCCTCCTCGCTTCCTTAGCTGTTTGTATTGCCCGTGGGATGCATTGCCCGCCCTGGAGTCCCTGGATTGGACTGTTCAATCCCCTTGATGAAGATTTATTCTGGAAGACCATAATAGACACATTTTCAATAGACACATTTTCATGCTCTTCATGAACCGGACCCCGCCTATGAAAGCTGCTTGGACATTGGTTGCATTGCACTGCAATGCACTGTGCTGCAATGATTGAAGAGGCTTGGTATTCTTCATCTCGCCCACCCTGCCTGTACTGCAGCCAGGCATGCTATGTAAGCATCACTGCATACATACCATTTAAAAGGTACAAAGGTACAAAGTCGGTGGGATGAACCCCCTAAATCCCAGCACAAGCCAGCGAGCCAGCGAATGACTCATGGGATGCGGTCCATTCTCACAGACTAGCCCGTTCCACGGGCGCTCGCCGAGCGAGTCGGGCTCCCCGGGCCGGATTTAAAAGACATTGAGCCATGTGGCTGGACAATGCTGCAACCGTGGGCGATCCAGTGTAGGTCTGGAGAAACTGTGCAATTGGATAAGCTTCCACGCATGCAACTGCCCACGCCCTACATGCTTATCCTGGTGATTTCAAACTGTTGAGGTCAACAACCATCAGGTTCTTGTTTTGTGTTTGTTACAAGGGGGTGTTGCTGCGAATGTTATATCCATATCATTTGTGGCCATGATGGGCCACAACCACTGTGATAGCTAGTGCCACCAGCGAGCATCAGTCAGCCTGACTGGCGGCCAGTCAGCCCGAAGAAGACATGAGCACACGCAGCAACACCTGCCCAGTGCTGCTCAGGCACTTATCCTGAAAATTAAACTGTATCAACCTTGAATGTGCAATCTTGCTTTGAAGCAATAGCCTGCAAACCCTCTGCACTAGCTTCAGCTGGTATCTGAAAGGCATCAACTGCATTCATGCAGCATGACAATCTTGCAGGTTGCAATGCAGAGGCACCGCTGTCTCAGGATCCAAACATTCCTCCTGCAAAGTCTGAATCTACTGCAGCCCCAAGGGCCCCCAGACCTCCTCCCGCCCGCTCACGCATCACCAGCTTGTTTAGGTAGCTGCGGTCTAACAGCAGGTTGTCCTGAACACCCTGGAGGCACAATGGAGAAACCATGCGGCAAAAGCAGCACACATTAAGCTGCGTATCCGCGACATGGCCACAGTGGACGGCATGACGACACAGCCAACATGCAGCCTGCTGTGTGCCTGTGTGCCACTGCTGCTGGGTCAGCGTACACAGCTTCTGAGTGCAAGCTCTGTCCACCCACCTGCACTTGGCTGGCCAGGTTTGTGCACTGCTGTATTGCTGCATCCAGACGCCGTGCCATGTCAGCCGTGTTGTACTGCTGTGGATCCTGCAGACCAGATAGGCAGTACAGCCCTGCTGTATCAGTGTCATGTAGCTTCACTGCCTCTAGCATGATCTCACAGCCGGCAGCCCAGTTATGAGTACAGCTGGGATGAGTTCATAGTTTCTCCTCAACCAGATATAGGTCTGGCAGACCAACAGTACCAACTGCAGAATGTTCATTAGTTGAGATGATAACTGAACCCTCCAACACACCATGCAAGCGCACAGCCAAGAATTGCAGGTACAGCTTTTGACAGATGGTACTGCTCGCATCACACCTGTACAAATGTGACCATGCCGTCCCTGTCATTGATGCGAGCAAACACCTCCCGACAGCTAATCATCCTGCAGCAGCCACCAACGTTGCAGGAGGAGACTGAGATCAATCAACAGGGCTTGATCAAACCACAAAACACAGTACAGCAGGACCATGGTGATTCAAATACCGGGAACTTGTTGCAGGAGGCCATGTTCTGCATGATCTATGATAACCACTTTGTTGCAGCCCCCATAGCACTGTGCGACAGCAGAATTGTCGACTGTGTAATCAAGGTTAAGCCCATGTGGTTATCATAGGGGTTGGTCCAACCACATAACGTGTTAAAGCAGGACCAAGGTGATTACAACATTCGGGATTGGGGCTGCATCGCTGAGTCTGCAACCAGCTTCTCATACATTGTTATGGTTGAATCATGATAGGCAGCTAGAGGCAAAGGACATGCAAGATTCTGTGCAAAGACACACAACCCGCCTCAAGCCGCAGCAGGAGCTGCCTGCAACGGAGACAGCCAGCTGCAGGCCTCTGTCAAGAACTCAACATCTCGTAAACTACAGCGGCAGTGGAACACCACACAAAGCGCACGTGCCATTGTTCGCACATCACGCACAACGCACAATTGGTGCTGTTGCCTATGCACATGATGAGCTATGCCCACCTGAGAATGACTGCTTCTGCCTCCTCAGGTCCACTGAGTCCTGCAGCCTTTGCAATGTCAGCTAGCGACAGCGTCACATACGTCTGAGTGAGACGCTGAATGGTCCGCACAGGCAGGCTACTCAGCACCTGCTTCACAAGGCCAACATTCCCATCCTGTACACAGCAGAGCAGGACATTGCAGAGGTGCCCTGTCAACTGTCAGCTGAGGATATCGATCATCCTGAAGTTGGCGCTGCCCCACGAAGCTTCTAAACTGGGCCCCCAAGAAGAGAACTTACACAGCTAACTTTGGCAAACTGCAGCACCAACTGCTGCAGCAGTTCAATGACCAATAGCAGCCAGCTTCCGAGCAACTCTTTGGTCAAGCCATGCAGATCTGAACAGCCCACTCACTGCAGTGTAGGTTGCCATGTGCTGGTCTGCCACTCTTGCCAGCTTCTCTGCACTTTTACTGTTGTAGGCAGTGACCAGGTCGTTGTATGCCTTGAGTTCAGGGGAGTCCACCAGCTGCCGAACCTTCTGGCTTGCAAACTTGGGCAATGCAGACACAGAGCCTACAGCGCATGTGCCAGTTACTTACACACTTTGGACTCACATACAGGATGCTCAGCAAAGGCCGGCTGCAGGAGCCCGTTAGGGAATTTGCATACTTGCATGCTGTTTTCTGAAGCAGTTAGGCTCATACAGAGCCAGGTAGCAGCCAACCACATCCACTTGTTTGTACTTGCTAAAAAATTGCAACCGCTCTCACCGCACCAATCGTCACCACTTAAATGCATATGACCCAAGTGACTCAGGTGACATTGCATGTTTGCATTCTTACCATTGTGAATCAGGCTGACCAGGGCATACTTCTTGTAGCTTGCAGCAGTGATGCCACTCCAAACGAAGGTGGGGGCTGTCAGCCCTTGCAGGAACAGCTCAAGGGCACGGGGCAGCTGCTTTAAACCTGCAGGTCATATGGTTGAAAGGCACAGTGCCTTGTCACTTGCATACAGGGCAGGTAGCTGTACAAGGTTGAGTGCATGGGGCAGCTGCCTATCATCCACAGGAGATACCAATGCATGGCAAGGTACCCTGCCAGCCATGCACTGTGACGCCTGCACGTGGATTAGCCAGGGTCATGTCTCGAGAACCTGGGTTGAGATGATTCTTCGTTCAGTAGACTTCAGGTCTCTCAGAAGCAGAGTACGAGAGGGTTTGAAGCAGTGGCCCACAAATTCACAATCTTCAACTCTTTCCAACAGCAGCTGTATGATGGCTGTGCAGCTGTGCAAGGCAGTTGTATCTTGAAGGCTCATCATGCAGGCACTAGCAGCAATGAGCTGCATGTGTGACTATCAACCGACAGTGGCCGCAGCAAGGGCACAGTGCTGCTGGCACTTGACACTGGTCAGTGTCTGTCTGCCTGTGTGTCCAGCATTACTGCTGATGCCTGTACATGTATCACCCAATGCATCCAACAGCTGCCGCTGCTGCCGCTGCTGCTTGCTATTGCTGCCAGCAGTGGCGCTTGCTGCTTGCTGTTGGAGCAGTATGAGCACCAGCGCATACAGCATCACCCACTACCCAGATGATGGGCAGCAAGGACACTTGGACCTGGGGCTTTCACTGTGTTCAATCTATAGATCTTTCCTGCTTACTGGGCCCCTCACCTGTTGCCAGCATACCACCATAGTAGCAGTAAAGCTGGAAGTCTGTGGGCCCTGTGGATGTCTTGCTCGGGTCAACCTCAGTCAACTCAGCAGCCAGCAGGGGGCCAGCAGCACTGTAGCACTTGGCTAGCAAGCACCTGCAGATGTACACATGGTGACACAGACATGCGTCAGCTTTCAATTATTAATGCCCTGAGGCAGGCTGCTGCAGCTATCACACCAAATGAAGACTTCGCTGCCTCTATATTGCTGACGACTAATATCATCAGTACTGCTCTGCTGGTCTAACAACCCTGCCAACAATACCGGTCAATGTTGTGCGCTGATTCCTGAACTTCTTCTTGCAAAGTCTTGCTTGATGATTTTGTCTTAGTCAAGCCCTGATGTATCTTGAAAACATGCTCACTGTATCTTTCAATATGTCCGATGCGATGGTGCAGGAGTAAACAGAATGCTGTTGCTGAGTTTCCAGCATTGCTCACAACTGGAACACATCTGCATGGATAGGTGTCAGGTGCTCTCTGCTTGGGGCGAGTCGCTGCAGGGCTGACATCAAGGGACCAATACCCAACCGAGCTGTCTGGTGATCACCAACCAGCATATCCTTGTACTTGTGACATAGACTGCAGACTGCAGAACAGGCAAGGCAGTGATCCAAGATCTCTGAACATTGGTTGTACAGGGTGTACTGCAGGAGGTTGATGTTTGAGCCTCACACCCATCTGATCTTCATTTACCGGGCTAGAGGAGGCAGGCGAGGGCCCTTACTGCCATCATCATGACGCTTTCAATGTAAAATCATGAAGACAGTCCTGTGAAGATGATATAGACAGCAAAGCCCAATTACTGATTACCCAGCTGGTTACATATGCTCCAGCAACAAACAGAGTGTCAGTTGCAGGACTGCTGCTGCTGTTTTACTCGTGCTTACAATGTTCTGGAATCTGCTGTACTTGCTGTGCTGAGCAGTTGCGCAGGAAGTGTGAGGTGTATTCTGTGAAAGTCCCATGAGCATTTGGATTTGGCCGCTTGGCATGGGCGTTTCTGCGAGTCGGACAAAAAAGCCAAAAGAGTTGGAGCAGAGACCCCTGCAGTTACTGCTACTGCTACTCTCTGTCGGTATCAGCGCGCTCTGAAGTTCGATTGAAGGTGGTGAAAAATGCTGCTGCAGGCTGCAGATGCGCTTTTGTGCATTGATCAGCAGTAGTTGTATTTGATGAAAGGACTGCTGTCGTTAGCAAACACTGATCAACAAGGGAATTGAGTGTGGCTAGCGACTGATGTACAGTATGTCGTGTGTGCGTTTGCACCACATGATAACCTTGAGGGACACCTGTAGCTGCACAACTGCTGTCAATGCAAACTTACAGTAGGTACACTATGCCCAGGGAGTGCAGCTGAACATCCAGATGTTGAGCAGCCGTTAGACAGTTGTTCTGTGCGTTATCTAAAACATCACTCGCGGTCCTCAGGTACTGAATGAGTTGGGCCAGGTTGTCTGGTGTGGCTGAGAGGTTGCTAATGGTCTGCAGTAAGGCCTCCATCCTGCAGCCTTCAGCACCAGAGCTTCCAAGTCAAAGAGCTCCTCAAATGACAAAGTATTGTTTGGTAATGGACGCTATAGTAACATATCACAAGAGTAAACTGCCCGTGTACTGGCTGATCCACCCAGTGCACGCGGAGTTTGTCGTTGCTGCAATTGGCACAGTACACAGCAGCAGCTGCAACGCAACAACGGGCTATTTTGTCAGTCATGCGACAGTTTGCGTGGCAAAGAGCAGCTGCCTAGAAAGGAACGTCCCCTTGGATTCCGCTTCCAAACGATACATCAACGCGGAAGATGTTGACCTTTCCAAATAGCTGAATATACCTGTCAAACCCAAGTCATAACTAGTACGCTTTTATTGGATGCAAAAGCATGAGCAAAGCCTCAGAAATAGATAATGAATATCGCCTGCCACCACCACGCTTGCACCATCACACATGCGTGCCTTCCAAGTCATTGAATCTGTCACCGCATCTTTTATGCTGGTGCTGCTCGCTTTGCTTGCATGACTGTCAACAGAGACTCTGCAGACATCAGCACACAAAGAAAATAAAATAGCACCGAACGTATCGCCATCTTTAGTATTAAGCTATAATATCAGTCACATGTTATCTGGTGCGGGAAGTACGCAAGAGGCTCGCATGTCGCTCAGCAGTACGTGATATGCAGGACTGGTCAACAACAGTTCCATGTGAACGGGCCTGAGCAGCCTGCATGCATGCAGCTCATTCTGCTAGCTCCAAGAGGCCCTTAACTTCCATATGAAAGTATTAGTCTGCTACGTTGTCATACCCTCGCTCGCAGGCGGTCACAGGCAGTGTCCCAGTGCTGCCTAGTAGCAGTCGTATGCTGTGAACAGTGCACTGTACAATGGCATCCCCAGCTGCTCTCGAGTCACCTGAAGCCAGTAGCTCACACGCACAGCAGCAACAGGATCCAATGTTCAGCCAAGATTTCCTGCTCAAAGTTGCACAAGGGCAGGGGCACCGCTCGCCAGAGTGCCCTGAACAGCAGAAGAAGCTTCTGGCACAGCTGACCCACCTTCATCTCAACGGCTTGCACTTGCAGCAACTGAGCAGTATCAAGCTGTGCCCAAAGCTGCAGGTGAGCTATGTATCAGCACAGTCAACGCCAGAGTGCTGATCTTCGCCTGTTCTCTCAGCAAGACTTCTGCAGTGTGCCAGGAGGCATAAGTAATCACTGCAAACTGTCAGAGTTGACCAGCTGCCACAGCCCCGTCTATGGCCGTGGGCATTGGTAAGTAGTGCAATAGATACTGCAAGTTTATTTGGCTGTGCAACGCTGCTGCAGGTGCTTTATCTGTATGACAACAAATTGACATCTATCAGTGCTGTAGCCGGGAACCGGCTCATCACACACCTGTACCTGCAGAACAACCAACTGCAGTCATTAGACGGCTTGCAGGAGCTGCCCCTACTGCAAAAGCTCTACCTGCAAAATAACCAGCTCTCAGTCATAAGCCAGCTTGCTGCAGCCACCAGGTTGGAAGAACTTCATGTGTCAGACCAACAGTTGAACTTCATGCCTGGAGCTGGCAGCATACTGCAGCAACCCGGCGATGAGCTACATCAGCAGCAGCCGCAGCACCAGCGTTACAAGCAGCAGCAGCAGCAAACATTGCAGCATGCACAAGACACTGGAGAAGCAGCAGTAGCAGCGGCTATGGAGGACCCAGCACAATCCAGTGATAGCATGGTGCCTGGCGGGCTATCATTTGACACAGCAACACTACAGGCACTCTCAGGAAGCCTCAAAGTCCTTGCAGCATCTCACTGTGGCATAGTTGACCCTCGGTCACTTGCCATGCTGCACAGTCTTCAGACTTTGGACCTGTCGAATAACAGCATCAGCAGCATGAAACCTCTGCAGCCGCTGTTGCAAGGTTTGAAGCAGCTGCAGTGCCTGGACTTGAGAGGCAATGGCTGCGTGCATGAAGTCAAGTACAGGGACTTGGTGATTCTATTGGCAGCAGATAGCTTAGCAATGCTGGATGGTTCAGTTGTTCCCGCACTGCACAGGGCATTTCTGCTGAGGCTGCATATGAAAAGAATGAAAGCCCATGCTGGGTCACATGAGCAGCAGCACTTCCAGCAGCACAAGTGTGAGGGACAGTCTGGTCAGCAGTCACAGTGGCTGCAGCAGCAGCAGCAACTGAAAGCAGAAGATGCAGCCGTAGAGCAGGGGCGGCTGAAAAAGCCGGAGGCTGCAGCTGCTGCCAGGTTTCAAGGCAACAAGGGGGCACTGCCTGGTTTATTAGAGGCATCAGCAGCAGCTGCTGCTTTGGCTGATGGGGTTGGGAGCATTGGTTTAAACGGGACAGGGATCAAGCTGCAGCCCAGTAAAGCCCCTGCTGCTCGTCCACCAGCAGTGGCAGGGTTTAATGTGAATGCGGCGAGAATAAGCGCTGCACTTGGCTCTGCAGCGAGCTCTTGGGTGGACCACGGGAATGCAGCAGCAATGCATGAGTCGGGTGCGTAGGCACAGCATTGTGACGCTCTAAAATGACAATGTGAAAGAGATTGAGCCATGCAGCAAGTTGGAATGCTATGACAAATGCGCTGACATGCGTGGGGGCGTCAATGTAAACGGAATTGAGCCATGCAGCAAGTTGAGATGCTATTGGCAAATGCAAATTGATGTTTCACTGCTGGCCATGGAGGAGATGGCAACAAACAGCGCTCGGAAGAACCCAGGTAATGGTATATGCAAGAGGACTCTCAGGCTCGGGATCAGCAGCAGCAGTATGGCAGTGTCTTCCCTGAATGGATCAGTCCATTTGCCAGCTCATCCAATGTTGCATGGCTCTATCTCTTTTACAGGCTTACTCTTCAAGAGCTTCACGAGGCAGACGGGTTGGCGGCCCTCAGCATGCATAGCACTCAGTGCAGTGAGGCTCGTGGGCTGTCTCCTTTTTTTGTAAAATCGTTGGCACTGCAATGTTTTTGCTGATTAGTGATTTTTGCTGGCAGAGGATACCACCCATATGGCGCAATAGCTCCACTGAATTGGCACCAGTGCCACCTGTACCGTACTGGTCCACTGACCGGGTCAGTGGTGTAACAGCTGCCAGTTGCACTGCTTTTGAGGCCATGAACCAGCACCTGGACTGCCCTTCAAAGATACAGCCGCTTTAAATCTAGATCTACAAAGAAGCATCTACATACACCCTGTACTAACTGAATGTTGGATCCTAGCTACTGCAGTTTCCAGTCAACATGGAGTTGGAGGCACATCATGCGCTGCACGTGTTGGCAACTTTAATTAGCAGCGCCTTGCTTCTGCAGCATCACACCAAGAAGCCGTGGGAGTATGCACAAGGCAGCCCACTGCCTCGCTTGCAGCAAAGGCGTGATCACTGGTGGTTCCGCCCGCCATATTTTATACTTCTAGATGTATGCGGACTCTTAAACAATCCGAAGCGCCCAAATAGCGTTTCTACAGTATCTCAGGCTGGCAGCCACGACAAGGCAAGGAAATGTCGTCCTGTTCGTAACGAGTGTGTCACTACCACATGACACCCGCTAGATGCGAACTTGATACCTGCAGTCATTAACCTCACTGCATTACGAGCAGCTTCAGATTGTTTCAAACGTCTGCCAGCAACCCCAGCAGTTGTTGATCAAACAGCACAGCATCTAATCAAAGGCCTCCACCTTCTCAGGCAAACGGTAAGAACAAGTTGCGAGCTGGTGACAATGTAATAGCGCAATAGTGTTGGTGATTTTAGAGATGATGGTTGCCGTGAAGCATGGTAGCGTGGGGTCACTAGCAGTCTCTGCTCACCCCTCGCATACACCACCTGGGAGTGGCCGGGATTGCTCTCTCGTGATAAAAAAATACTGCAATCTCAGACATGTTGTGATTGTCCTCTGCGTGCAGATCGGTCACAACATGGCGAAGCTTATCCTGGCCGTGTTTTTTGCTTCGGTATTTGTTGCCCCTGCTCTGGCATACCCCCAACTGTGGGCTAAGATGTTTGCAGTGGACAACTGCAACGCCGTACCTGCTAAGGGGTACGCTTGCCACAAGGCGCCAATGGCCGATAGGTGAGTGACGAACCTCAGAAGCTGCCGTGTGAAATGAGACTCGGCTTTTCAGATTGCCACACGCATTAGACAAATGAGACTTGCATGCTTCAGCGTGTTTGTGGACTTACCCTGCACAGGCGCTGTCACGCTATCTAAGGACAGCAGGTTACACACCACCACACCAGTAGCTACAGGGGCCACGCAGCAACAGGACGTAGATAGTGTTATGTGACAACGTCTTCTAGCCCATGAGCAGCCTTGTGTACGATGGGCTTTTCCCCTGGCTGGTACTGGCATTCCCTGGTGACAAAGCACACACAACATGCATGTCAGTTCATTTGCCAGCTTATCGAGTGTTGCATGACTCTATTTCTTTTACATGCCATCTCTCAACAGCTCCCCATGCCACCTGAGTAGTCTTTTGTTGCCCATGTATATCTTGCAGCACAACCACAATCACAGTACTAGATGGCGGTAAGCCTGTGAGCAAGGTCTGCGCTGGCAAGCCCTACACCATCCAAGCTGCTTTCCCCACTGCCAGGCTGTGCTACATGACACTATCCGCTGGGAAAATGGCCACTTTGAACAGTCTCAACCAAAAGTGCACCAACACTTTCGTTTTCAGCCCAGCTACTAACTACAGCCCATCCACAAAGTTCACCACGACTGCCACAGCACCCGCAGCAGGGACTTGGGTTGTAACAACAGTGTCAGCTACAGGCGCCTGCGCTCACTACCAGATCGCTCGTGCTAGTGTGAACGTTGTCAAGTGCTGAGCGATAGTTTATGATGTGAGGAAAACCAACCTACATAACAGCACCGCTTGGTGGTGTTATGGCAGCACATTATAAATTCTATTTTATTTGCAATGTTGCATCCGCATGGCAGTTGTCTGAGGTGCCCCAGCAGCTGCTTCAGGATCCATGTCCACTTTGAATGTGACGCTGAATGTGGCACTTGATATCAGTGGGGTATTTGCATTGGCCGAGTGCGTCTGGACCACTTGACTGTGTGTCTTGTTCATCTCAACTTGAGTAGTACATTATAATTACATTATTATGTTGCATGGGCTCAATCTCTTTCATATATGTATGTTATATAATTTTCTGAGCTTCCATACATGTGCAGGCAGTCAAGTGAATGAAAGTGCCATGAGGGAGACCTTGAACTTGCAGGCTACCTCGTGTTCACTGAAGGCCTGACTTACTAAGTTGGTTGCGGTAACCGACGGGTTGACGGCTGTTTGAGGCACAGCTGAACGAGCTGCTATGGCAGCGTGTACTACAAAGGTACAAAGGTACAAAGTCGGTGGGATGAACCCCCCTAATCCCAGCACAAGCCAGCGAGCCAGCGGATGACTCATGGCAGCATCCCGCATCCAGCATTCAAAGCCGGAGCTCTACCAGTTGAGCTACCGGGGGGGACTACATAGTATGTTCTGGGCCTGGCCCAGTTTTGCCTGGATCTTTGTCTTTCTCTGCGCACAATACGCAATCCGGTGGCACTTGAGTGTGCCTGATCATGAGCACTTCCTGTTGCCAGCTCCTCCAGAAGGCTGCCCAAGTGGTGTTCATCCTCTGAGGCTCGCATGCATGCAATGCAAGATGGTCACTTTACAAACAGTCATAATCAAGTTGTAAGTTACACAAGCGTGACCCGCCCAATCAGCTGGCAACATGCTACTGTAACGTGGTCTCGCCGCTGGACCGTTACTAACAGTACTACTAATACAGCGGCTGCGCTAGTCGCTGCTGCCATCCCCGATCATGCAAATCACCTGGCAAAACCAACTGTAGGCAGCAGTAAAGTAGCCAGAGGCTCCTATGCTGCTGACCGCATAACAAAGTCTTGCTCAGTGAGTCACCAACAAATCACATGACCACGTCACGTGATGGTGCCAGTGCTGCACCACGTGCTGACAACCACTTAACAAGAAGATGGAAGATGGAAAAGGGCTATTCTGGCGCAAGGTACTGCCCATGCAAACCAACTGAGCTGTCAAGATTGCCAAACAACCACTCAATACTTTGGGAACCGTTTCCAGAATGTTGGAGTTGAACTCATAATGATAATGAGTTGCACAGTGCTGATTGATGATGCACGTTGCATGAAATGGCTACCATCTGCCAAGCCCCATACACCGTTGAACCATGGATGAGCTGAAAGGTATATTCAACAGTGCCTAGACTAAGATTACTGTGGTAGTTGTCATTATCAGCATTGAAACCAAAGCCCTGGGCCCTGGTGTTTAGGGGCAAGCCCCTTGCAGAGATGCTCATCCAATGACAACTCCCCTGGGCCAGCAGCACTTGTGGCAGCTTGACCACACTGTGGCACTGTTGCACGCTTATGGATTCTCTTCTCTGACACCCTCGTAGGTGCAGTCCAAGACCAGGGGCTTATAGCGTTCAATAAATTCAGCAGCTGACATGCCAACCTTCAGGTCAACTTCACCTGCACCTATCCAAAAGAAGTCTGGCTTCAGATTGGCGATCTCATGACTTAAGATGATTGGTAGCGGGGTCTTGATGCCTGCACGCATAAGAGGCATGTAGTCGCATGATCAGTAAGTGCAAAATAAAGGCTATTGTAAATGACCCTGATCCTCCACGACTCGAGACTCATATCTCAGGAATGTCCCCCCCCCCCACACACCACCACCGCCACCACACACACCCATGCCTTATTCTGGCCAGCTGCACCAGCTGCCTCTACAGCCACGCCTACAGACAGACAGACACATGTATATATGATATGCCATTTATCAAGTATAGATGCGAAAGGTGCAGTGCCAAGATATTTCTGGACGCTGCGCAATGCACAACCACCGTGCGGCATTGACTGCATACAATGTTGCGCACCAGCAGAAGATCCTCGACCTGACTGGCACCACCTGCTGCAGGTCACCCACTGCTGCAGTATTGCTGCATTGAAGTGCCCTACCCCATGTATACAATGGATTCAACCAGCTGGTCACTGCAGAAGTGTCACCAGGTGAATCTCATTTTGAACCATCCCAGTAGCAAAGCTGTGCCCGTGTCCCTGCTCTCCCCTGCCCAGCTGCATTCTCCTTGCTGGACGGGTGGTTGTGACAATTGCCGGTAAATCTACGCACCTATGGGGGAGACGGCATTGTGCTCATAGCCTGAGAGTTTATCTGACACGTCCTCCGGGCACAGCCTCATGTTAAAAAACTGCTTGCCAATCTTGCCTCCGTTCAGTCGGTGTATGTGGTTCTTCAACTTGTCTGCATTGAGGCGGGCAGTGTACTGTGCAGAGCAGCAGCAGCAGCGGCAACAGCAGCAGATTACGGTGCCGATCGCAGTCCTGTCATAAGCAATTGACTTATAGAATCTAGAAAGACGCACGAAGTGAAGCAGACTTGGCTGCTTGAGAAGCCCGTGACCCTCACTGCACCAGCTGCCTATGATGCAGCACAAGTATACTGGTAGCCTGACAACCCCCCAGAGTAAGTTATGCTGGCTTGTAGCAGCAATTGCACAGTATAATTTGTAAAAACAGACAAATTAAAGCACTTTGCAGCGGTTCAGGGCAGTGTTCAACTCTTGGGCCGCTGCAGCCCTGTCTAGAAATCTGCCAGTATACTGTAGATTTACATGTCTGTTCTCATGAACTTGAGCACTGTGTCTGTGAAGCAAACTGACCTGCATCAACCGCAGAACTCATGCCTGCATACACATGCACACGTGAGAGTCTGTGAGTCCAGAAAGTGTCCGCCTACCTGTACAATAATAACATAATACTTGCTGTTGTTAGGGTTCTGCCAGCCATTCACAGAGGGGTGTGCCTTGGTGTTCTCCATGATGATGCTCTTGCACAGATGGTCTATGCTTGCTGCCTGCAGACACTGCTGCCGGAACTGCAGCGGCTGGCTGTAGTATTCTGCTGGAACACGCACAAACCTGCAGAGCAAGTGCAATGGAGTGTGTGACTGAAGGGTGAGTGGTTAGGGCAGCGCGAGGCCTGTGTTTGTTACTCATGCTCTGCTACTGCTGCTGTTTGCGTGTGAATGCGACATTGAATGGAGTGACCAGCAGTAGGTCTATCAGCGAAAAAGCCCAGCAGGCCCTGCTGGTGTCTAAGGTGCAGCTTATGAGGCATGAGAGGCATCCTCACATGGAGTAGCTGCCGCGTACTGGGCTTTGAATGCTCATCTGAACTTGATGTGTGGCCAGCTGCTGTCACAAGGGTTCAGAATAACATCTGAAGGGCATGTTTGGGAAACTCAGCAGTGCATTGAAAAGCAGAGCAAAGGTGTGTAGATGAGCAGGTACCATCAAATGATGCTTGTGCCTAACCTGAAATCCGAGAATTTTTTGTGATAGAGCTCCTGGGCTAAGTGGGCTTGAATAGGGCTAGCTGCCTGTCCCGTCATGTTGTCTGTCATTGCTGCATCATACGCTGCTTGCCGGCTGGCCGCAGCTGCGGCTTCGGCTCTTTCATCTGCTGCTGCTGCTGCTGCTGGTTTAACCTCTGCTAGTTGTCCATCTGCTGCCTGGATGTTGTGCAGCAGTTATTGAAGATAAGTAGCATTATAATCAACGTGAAAGTAATGCAGGAGGCTTCACACTGCTTTTTTCGTGGGGCCTAGTGCTTGTCATGGTGTTACCGGGCGAAGGGTCGACATACTGGTCGAGCTGTAGCTGCTGCACGACGGTTGTGTCCAGGTGATCGAGGGTAAAGGACAAAGGGGATCAGGCCGATATACCTGGCTGATCGCCTGCTCCACAGCTGCTAAACGATCATATATAGCTTTGAATCTCCAATGAAGCGCAACTGCGGCCTCCACAGCCTGTAACCTGGCCTCAATTGCCGCAAACCTTTGCTGCAGAGTGCTGCAGGCAGTCATCGTGCTGACATGCCCGTCACGAGGTGAAGCAATACGAAAGCATCTGAGCTGCCAAAGGATTCCAAGCGTCGTCATACTGTGATCAGGTGATGGCCTTCTAAGCAGCCCAAGAGCAAGGAAGTTGTGGCGTTGTAACTCACGGAAGTCTACAAGTTTAGCAGCTCTGCTGCATCTTCAAATTACATTTGGTGTAGTCGCATACTATTATTGAAGCTCGCTGCCGGCGTAGCACTCATCATTGCAACTTTCAGAGCCTTCAGTGCGCTGCCTCGGGCAACTTTACGTAGCAACGCCCCCTGCTGACTTTTGTCTACAGTTCACTTGCATTTCTTACATCAGGCCCTGATTGGCGAAGTTGGTGAATAGCAAGGACCTTGCCTTCACCGACAGGACTTCAGGTGATAAGTTGTAAAATGCATTTGTTTGTTAGCTGGATAATAATGCTGTCTGGCCGTTTGCAGCAGTCTTTTGCTGGTTGCATGTAGCTGAGAACTGCAACATCTTCGTGAGCTTACCGCCCGAACGCAGCATCGTGACAGTTTGGCAGCCGTTATGCTGCTATGGTGATCAGCATAATATCCACTCCTGCCGGCATGTCTTCTGCTCGCACTCTTTAGGTGAAGGGGTTGCCACTGACAACTTGCTCTTAGCGGAGAGCGCTATTGTTAGCGCGCTCACTCGGCATTGCTGGGGTGTGGTTGATCTTCAGCAAGCCGGTAATTGCACTTCCAGCGGCTGGAGTACAGCGGAGCAGTGGGCTGCAAGCTTCATTCATGGACGGGGGCCATCAGCCCCTTACTAGCGGATGGCCTCCTCCTTTCAATCTCGCAGCACCATCAGCTACCTATCAGAATCACAATGAGCAGAGTCCAAGCGCCCTGAAGGTGTGTGGCCGGTGTCCGCAAGGGAGTGGTCGGAACGCTTAGCCTTTTACGCGGGCAATAGCTCCCTTGCCGTGCTGCTCCCCATATTGCCTTCTTTCTGCACATGTGAGCATAGCCTTATGCATTATGTGACTGCTGCAGGTTGAAAGCCAAGCATCGCGCGCCACAGCTGGCAACTACCCTTCAACAGACACACTTCGACAATACTTCGACAACAAATTCAGTTTGGTTGACAGCGCATCCTCAACACATGGACGTCATTACACAGGTACATGTTCTGGGCTCCACGTTTCTCCAATGTTGCAATATCAGATGCATCCCATCCACTGCTACTGGTCCCAAACAGCAGCAGCATGCAGGGCTGGCAAAGGCCATAGCCTTACAACAGTGCATTCTCCGCAGGTGGTGCAGACGATTCAACTGAGCAAATGGAGCAGATGGAGTTTGCAGCTCTAGGAAGGTGAGTGCGGCAAGTGCCTGCAATGGTCCATTGCTGATCATGCATTGCTCAGATGTACAGCACCGGCAGGGCTTGCACCGCATGTACAATCAACCCCGCTTCTACTCACATTGTGGCTGCTTCCAATTGGCGATATGCTTTACATCTCAACATCCCCGCATCTGTGTAGGCTGCTACCTGAGCTGGACGATGATGGAGAGCAGCACCCACCAGCACCTAGCAGAACAGTAACAGCAGCACCCGCTAGTGCAGCAGCAATGAACAGTCTCACAGCAGCAGGCAAGCCATTGCGGCACAGAGTCGGCAGCACCGCCAGTGTAGAAGAGGATGTCTTCAGCTCTGTGGGTGGGCTAGAGCTGGGCCATGATCCTGCGGACCACTCTGATCCACTACTCGCCATCAGCAGCGGCAACCCAGCAGGAGCAGCAGCAGGAGGACTGGCTCTGCCCAGTGTGTCATCACTGGCAGATTTGACACCTGTGGAAAGCCCGTCCCGCACCCTGTTTGTGCAGAATGTAGCACCAGACGTGCCAGATGAAGACCTCAGGAGGCTGTTCACAGCCCACGGCGACATGAGAATCCTCTACACAGCATGCAAGCAGCGGGGCCTGGTCATTGTGGGCTATTTTGACCTGAGATGCGCCATGTCAGCGGCTCAGTCGCTGCAGGGCGTTGTGCTGGGCGGCAGGAGACTTGAGATCGGCTACTCCGCACCCAGGAAGGGTGAAACAAACCAGGTCAACCAGGTGGGTACCGAAAAGCAGCGTTACACCTGACATGGGGTTTCTCATGTCGTTTCTGTGTTTATCTTCTACTCCTGAACGCCTGTTTTACTATTGTGGCCATGGTTTGGCATAGAATGTATCATTGAGGCTCTCAACATATACTACTACTGGTACGGTACTTTGGCATGGACCTGCCTTGAAAATAACAAGCCAGAAAAAGCCGGAGAGAGAAAAAAAGGAAAAAGCTCCACACCTCACCACTCGGTACTTGAAGCTCAACAGCTCAGAGTGTGATGTCCATGCTTTGTAGTACCAGATGTCACTCATCTGCAGCTGTCACTGTGATTCTATATGGTACCGTCCTTGCAGGGTGTTGTTGTGGTGTATAACCTGGACCCTGATACCAACAATGATCATCTGCTCTGGATCTTCAGCCGTTTTGGTGAGGTGAAGGACATCCAGCAGGCCCCGCAGCGCAGCAACCAGAAGTTCATTGAGTTCTATGATGTGAGGCATGCAGCAGCAGCGCTGAAAGCAATGAACAAAGCAGAGCTGTCTCGTCTGCCAGGCACGGTGCCAAGCCACGCGAGCGACCCAGCAGCAGCAGCAGGGGGTGGTGTGCGGCAGGCCAGGGTACGTAGTGGAGATGGCAGCATGCCGCGCCAGCCTGGAGCCAGTAGCAGCAGCAGCCAGTCGCTTGCATCAGCACAGGTTGCAGCAGCAATGCAGCAACTGGAGCTCGAGCAGCAGCAGCAGCAGCAGATGGCACAAGTCAGGTCTCAAGGGCAGCCCATTCCCCGTGCTCCTAGTTTTGATCCCAACCTTGGAATGGCGCTGCAGCAGCAGGCAGAGTCGCTGCAGCAGGTTGCTCATAGAGGGATGGTGCGGCCTGTGAGTGGTATGCTGGACAGAATGCACGCTGCTGTGTCACCACCACTCAACCTAGGGCCGCTGTCTCAGAGTTGGGACACATCAGGTCAGCCAGGCAGCCTGCTCAACCTAATGGCCAGGCAGCAGCAGCAGCAGCAGCAGCAGAGTGGTCAGGGTGCGCAGCAGCAGCAGCAGGCTCAGGGTGCTCAGCTGCTTCAGCAGCAGCAACAGCAGCAGCAGCAGCAGTTGTTGTTGCAGCAGGCTTTGGCAAGTGGTTACTTCAGAGGCAGTAGGACCGATCTCTCAGGACTGGTAAGGCAACTAAATTCAACAATTATAACAATGAGATGCTGATGATCGTATGATGTGATTGAGCATGATGTGGGGCCTGACCTGACACAGCTTCACAACATGGAGCTCTTGATCTGCTTTCAACTGGTACATATCTGCCATGCTGGCCTATCTATAGTGGTCTATGAGAGTCACATCACATTCAGTTGATCGTCCTCTGCACAGCTAGCTGATCGTCATTGAGTTTTCTACTTTCGCAAAGAGTTTTCAAACAGAAACTAGTGTGTTGTGCTCACACGCAAGCAGTACAGTACAGCAATTCTTCTGGTGTGTTGCACGCAGGATGCTGTACCAGAAAACTCAGAAAATGGTGATTCCCTGCAGAAGCTCCTGCTGAGCAGCGGTCCTGCAGCCTCAAGTACTGGTGCAGCAACAGCAGCAGCACCAGCAGCAGGCCGCAACGCTGCACAGGTCAGCAGCAGCAGCATGCACGTATCTGACTCAGCGAGCAGTATAGCCAGTGGACAAGGCAGCGTGTTTGGCACTGCAGGCGTCTCAGGGCTTGCAGGACAGGGGTTACATCAGGGTTTTGGCCACTCTGGGCTTGCCGGGGCTGCTGCTGCTGGTGGTCCTCAGGGAGGCTTCGGGGGCCATCAGCCCCTGGGTCCTGGTGCAGCAGCAGCAGCGGCGGCCGCAGCAGCAGCGACAGCCGGCGGCGCTGACGGCATGCAGCGGAGTTTTGGCAGCAGTGACCAGCTGCATGGCATGGAGCATCTGCTGGCACACCAAGCAGGGCATGATGACGGCCGCAGCGCAGGAGCAGCAGCGGCAGCAGCAGCAGCAGGGCTCATGCTGGGAGCTGGCGGCTTGGGCAACAGCATGAGCAGCAGCAATCTGGCGGCAGCGGCAGCAGCAGCAGCGGGGCTTGGATCTGCAGGTGTTGGTATGGGCCTCAGCAGCGGCATTGCGAGTGCTAGCTTTGATTCTGGGCTGAATATGATAGGAGAGGGGCAGCACCAACAGGCAGCCGGTTTAGGAGGGTTTTTGGGAAGCCATCCCTATCTGCTGAACGCAGCAGAAGCCACTGGAGGCTTGTACCCCAGAGCAGGTGGCCTTGGTGGCAGTGGCCTGCGCAGCCTGAGTCATCCATGCCTGTCAATGTCAGCCATGGCAGCAGCTGCTGCTCAAGCACAGCAGCAGCAGCAGCAACAACAGCAGCAAGCACAGCAGCAGACAGCTGCAGCAGCGGCTGCGGCTGCCGCAGTAGCGGCTGGCCGTCTTCTGAACCAGCAGACCATGGCTGCTGCCATGCTGCAGGCACAGGCCGCAGGACTCAACCTCCATGAGCTCCAGCAGCAGCAGCAGCAGCTGGCGCTACAGCAGCTGCTGCAGGCCAATCTGCAGGCACAGACGATGGCAGGTGCCGTCAATCTGCAGGCCGCACAGCAACTCCTGCAGGCGGGCATGCACCCCCAGCAGCTGGCAGCAGCAGGCCTTTTGAACCCCGCAGCACTAGCCGGCCTTGGCCTGCCTGCCAGCAGCTCATATGGCACCCTGCACAACCTTGGAGCCCTACAGAGTGCTGCTGCTGCTGCTGCCGCCAGCGCTGCTGCTGCCGTAGCTGGAGGGGGAATGCCAAGGGGTGCCAGCTCTGGGTCCTTGTCTGGCATGGATGGCCGGGGGCATCGGGCCGGGGGAGAGGGGGCGGGGTCATCAGGGGGGTCTAGGGGGGGTGGACGTCTGAGTCGGCGCGCTGCTGATCCTGCAGTGGAGGCTGAGCGCAAGGCGCAGCAGGAGAAGCTGTTTGCGTTGGATGTTGACAGGATTCTGAGCGGGGAGGATAAGAGGACAACGCTGATGATCAAAAACATCCCGAACAAGTACACGCAGAAGATGCTGCTGCAGGTGGGTGGTTTTTGGGGCATGGTGGTGATAAACATGACTACACGATCAGCTGGAACAGCTGATTCAGCTGCATTTTCCCCCAAGTTTTGCTTGCATTCGTTACATTCTGGCGCTGCTGAACAGGGCAAACATCTGTCCTATACAGTAATTACAATAGATTCTCAACCACAGAAGAGTATATACAACAATTGCACTCGATGGATATGGACCAGCAGGTAGAATATGTCAACCAATCGACATGGTTATTGTGTCTGAGACACACATTGTTAGTTTAGTGTGGACTGTCCTCAACCTGCACTGGTCACTTTTCAAATCAACCGGCGCATAACTGTCTTGGTCTGACCTAGGGTTTATCATTATTATTTATTCCCTGTCTTGTAGACCATTGAGGAGCAGTTCAAGGGCACGTTTGACTTCTTCTACCTCCCCATCGACTTCAAGAACAAGTGCAACGTGGGCTATGCCTTCATCAACATGCTGAAGCCCGAGTACATCCCGCCACTGGTCGCACGCTTCAACAACAAGCGATGGGACAAGTTCAACAGCGAGAAGATCTGCAGCATCAGTTATGGACGCATCCAAGGCCGCGCTGCCCTGATTAGCCACTTCCAGAACAGCAGCCTGATGCATGAAGACAAGCGCTGTCGGCCCGTGCTGTTTATCAGTGAAGGGCCGGACGCAGGCGAGCCTGAGCCCTTCCCTATGGGCACGCATGCAAGGCCGCGTGGGGCCGGCAGCAGTGGCAGCGGCAGCGGCCTCGGCGGCAGCAGCGGCCACTTGGCGGACAGGTCGCCCAGAGTGAGCAGCAGTGGGGCCATGAGCGGTGGCAGCAGCAGCGTGGCTGGCAGCAGCCTGCCAGGGAGTCGGGTGAACTCTGGAGGTGCTCTTGCTGCTGCTGCTGGGGGTGCCGCTGCTGCTGCTGGGGGGTCAGAGGGCCTGAGTGGTAGTGGAGATCATTCAGGGAGTGTGGTTGGGTTGGTCAGTGGTGGTGATGCTGTACATGCTGCCCATGCAGCCGAGCAGCAGCCAATGCAGCCCAGCAAACCACCTGGCCTTTCTGCGTGATCATCTCTGTAGTTCAGTGGGTTGGCTATCCGCCGCTGCTGCTGTTGCTGCTGATGCTTTTGTTGATGCTGCGAGTCAGGAGCGCTTGCAACCACTACACCACATCAAGCCAGCAGGCCTTTCTCTATGATCTGCTAGCCAGCTGATTCCGTTTGATGGGCGCAGTGAAAATTCTGCACTGGTGGCTGGTGGTGCCAGGGTTTTGTGCTTGAGCTGGTGTAAGCAGGTGCCTGAGTTGGCAGCTGTTGAAGATGCCATGGTGTTGTTTGTATTGATTTCGTATTCTTTTCTTCTCAAGATCAAGTGAGGTGCCACGAGTCGTTGAGGTTTAAGGGGATCTCCTCTGTCAGGAGAAGTATACTTGTGCAAGCTGGTGCAGTTGTGGTTCGTTGCCACTGCATGTAGTTCTTGAGTTGGATTGGCCATACAGTGTAATAAGAGAGCAAAGATGTTCTAAAGGAACATAGCACCACGATAGTTGACTTTTCTTTGCTGCCATTGTGCTTGTCTTCATTCACATCAAGGTCAGTGTTTAGGACCTCAACGTTACACACAAGCTACTTACTGTCTAGGAGTATGATGTGCGTGTATTGGCACTGATGTCAGGATTTTGGGGGAAAGTGATGAGGGCAAAAAGTGCTGGTTAGGCTGGGCTGATGCAGAGCAAACTGCAGCCTGTGTGTATGTGGCTTTGAAACCATACTTGATGTCGAGTGCATTGCTCCAGTGCAGCTGTCAACTAGCCCTTTATCTTGATACCAGATAGATGCGATGTGAAAAAATCATCATCACTCGTAACGTTCCTGAGCAATGCTCGTGATTTGGGGTGTGTGGCTCCCGATGCATATAGTCCTGAAGAGCTGGCAGTACCTGTGTACAGGCTGTTTGTTTTTGTGCCGCTCTGCTGTGACCTGCTGTCGGAATTGATGGTTAAGATATCAGACTGTTTTGGCGCAGCATACCTCCTGCTGTTGCGCTTTTTGATAACTGCTGCAGTCATGTTGTGTGTGCATGCAGCTGGGCTGTGTACTAGAGCCAGGGGTAGTCTGTGGTGCACATAGTGTACTCTCTTCTGTACTTGTAAGTGCACTTGGTTGGTTGTTGCATGCTGCACTGCTTGGTTCCCTTCTGCAAATGAATCAAGCTTCTCCCTAGTAGTCACCCTAGTGTGGTGACTGCCACTGCTCGCAAGCGCATGTGTCGGTCGCTGTTTGTTGCATGCTTCTGCTGTGGCAATTGCTGCTGCGTTTGCAGCCCTTTTGGGGTGTTTGCACAGAGGAGCGGGCTTGCAGAGGTTTCCTGCTCCTGTGGAATTGATGAAACAACACTTGGTTTGGTTTCGCTGTTGATCCTCATCGCTAGGGGTTGTTGAGTGGGCCCCTGCGTGTGCTGCTGAAGGAAGGCTGTTGCCTGTGTTGCAGAGGAGCAGAAGCAGCACAGTTTCATTTTGGCCAGTTCAGGTGTTACAAAGAGACAGACACATCTGTTTGTTCTTGTATGGCCATCAGCCAGACTGCATTGGGCTGGTTGTCTTGCCACGGGTCATATTCCTGCTGTTTGGCTATTTTTGGCACTTGCGTCACTCACACGCCATCTGTGCACAACAACTGATCCCCTCAGGAAAGCTTTGCCTGAAGTGGCCCATTGCAGCCTGCTGCTTGAGTTGTACTACAAGGTTTACTGAGTAAGCTGTGTGGATGGGAGGCCGGCCTAGTTGTACAACTGGTTGTTGCTTGTGATCAAGGACATGCTGTGTGTTGCAGGGCTGGTATGTTGGTGGCTGGGTCAATGATGCGAATGGCATGAGCAGTGCGCGAGTGCAGAGTACAGGTGAATGTAAGTGTTGGTTGTTGTTGTGGTTGTCCCTAAAGAGGAGGATCAGAGGGGTATTTTACTCGTATAGCATTGTGGTTTAGGTGTGGACTTGTACCTGCAGGTTCAGGAAAATTACATGCATGCTTGGTGCATGCTTCTAAGACTGTGGCTACTGCTGCCAGTGGGGAGTGTTTGTGGCGTACTCCGCTGTAATGCCTGCCCGATATCCTGCATGATGGGTGGGCATGGCAGTTGCAATTGGTGCCGAATACAGATGGCCGTCTGTACCGTGGTAGCCGCGGCCCCCTCTTTTGGCATGTCAGCTGATTTTGCAACTTGTATGCCACTGCTGCATGGCTCATTCACTGGTACAGAGTGTACATTGCCAGCCCCTTTCTGGTTGGCCTGGGGCAGCTTTCAGTGCAAGCCTTGCAGAGAGACGGGCTTTATCTGGTCAGCTGCATTGCATCAGTCAGGTGGTGCATAAGGTTGCGCTGCCATGCCCTGTCAGTGACCTTCAGATCAGTTATGACGGCGGCCGCTCCAGACATTTTGCTCATCAAGCAGCTGTGACGCTGCTTGGTTTTTTGCTGTTCTGCTTGCCGATGCCAGCAGCAGGTGTCCAAAGGAACAGTGACATGCAACATTGTGATAGGCAGTATCACTTCATCGCAATGTACTACATGGCAAGTTGCCAGTGGCAAGTGTGTGACGTCAAATACGCAGCATGTCGACATGCTTGCAGCCTGTGTGGCATAGCACCATGAATGGCATTCGAAGCTGGCTGTGGCGTGCCACAATGTATTTGACTCTCGCAAGATGATCGTCTGACAGCAAAGTGAGGTCGTTTAGAATAATTTTACTACGGTCTGAACACGTTGTCATGTTGTCAGAGAACAACAGCAAGCTAACGTGTCATTACTGTCAATGAGGGCAGCCTTGAGGCTACAAGTTTGTATGAAGGCGAGAATCATCTCGATGGTGCCAGTTTGACAGGATACTAGCATCTCCACCTTGTGCCAGTGGTAACGAGCTGCTCTCAACAAAGTTTGCCTGGCAGGTAACCAGTGCTATCGGCACACGAACTCATCGCAATTTGCAACCAGTTGATGCATACGCACGACTCCCCATATCCATTTACCACACCATTGCATATGAGTAGCAGCAAAATATTACCCTTTCCGACAAAACAACTTGTCGGTGGCGCTTACTGAGACTCAAAGTAATTACAGTTGAAGTGCCGCTTTGTGTGCTGCAAGCGCCTGCCGCCGTGCCGCCGCATACGTCCCAACCTTTCTCCCCTCCGGATCATAAAATACAGCGTCCACTGTCTCACCCCGACTAATCAACTCAACCTGCCAGCCCGGCTGCAGCTGATCCAGCTCGGAAAACCTTTCCTTGCGCGACTCGAACGCTTCCGGCAACCCCTCTATTGGCCCCCGCTTGTACACAGTATTACTGGCCACTGATCCAGCTGCTGCACTATCATCTCGTCGCTGCTGCCGAGCTGCTGCTGGAAGCCCTGACGGGCTTACTACTGCCGAGGCCGTTGGGATTCCTATCGTCGTCGCTGTTGTGGCTGACGGGGTGTCATCTGCTGGCGCTAAAGTGTTGAAGTCTTCTGAGCCCGCGGCCGCTTCTGAGGTGACGGCGAAGCTGAGCACCTCTATGCGGCCGTGTCTGTTGGTCGTGTCTTGCATGAAAATATGAAGCTCCCGGAAAACTCCGGGCTCGACCTGCATGCACCCAACAACAAACAGCCTGTCCTTGAGGAAAATATTCCAACAGGGGTAATGATACTAGGATAATATGATTATATCTTATACCCCTGTACTCCACCATTAGTGCAAATAGAATCTCAACTGGGCCATACAGAGGTATCAAAGTGGTAACATAACTTCACCGTCTGAACAGTTTAGGACAGAACTTCAAGTGTTTGAATGATGACTGCATCGACAACCCCACAGCAGTTGAAGACAAGCCGGCGAGACTATCAGAGATGCTGCAGTCACAAGTGCCTAGGTCAGTCATTCTTGGGAGCAACTGTGCTGCATAGACAATCCTACTGTAACAGATCAAGATTGTTTATTTTCTACATGCAGCTTCACCTGTGTGATCACAGTGCTGCTGCTGGCCACCTGCTCAATGGTTTCTACTGCTGCTTTGTTGGCGTCCAGCATGTCCAGCAGCTCCTGCTGGTGCTGATGTGGCACTTGCAGTTTGAGTCTCATGCGAGCCCGCTGGATGGGAAACCGCTGCTGGAGCACAGGCAACACCTGCAGCAGCAGCAGCAGTCGCAGCAGCAGTCGTTATCTTTGTAGCAGGAGCAAAAGCCAGTAGCAGACCAGTAGCAAAATGAAGCAAGCAGAATGGGCAGGAGATAGCAACATGATTGAACTGCATTATTTAAGAGCCAAACTGCAGGTCGTCACTCCAGACGCCTGCTGGCTACATGTAGCCAATACTGCTCCTCCTCCTCCTGCTGCTGCTGCTGCTGCTGCTGCTGCCGGCTGCTGCTCACCTCCAGTGCTTGCTGCTTGGCACTCCTCTTGGGGTCTGGGTTGAAGTGCACGTCCCTGAGGGCCTTTTCCAGCATTGTGAGTGTGTAGGGTCGGCTGGTCTCTGGGTTCACTGTTTTGTCCACCAGTATCCCAGCAACATCTTTGAACAGGTTGTCCTGCTGGGCTTGCCGCTCCTTGTCTGATACCTGTGGCAGCAGCAGCAGCAGCAGCAGCAATGGCAGCAGCAATGGCAGCAGCAACGGCAGCAGCAGCAGCAGCAGCAATGACAGCGGTAGCAGCAATGGCAGCAGCAATGGCAGCAGCAATGGCAGCAGCAATGGCAGCAGCAGCAGCAGCAGCAATGGCAGCAGCAGCAGCAGCAGCGATGGCAGCAGCAGCAATGGCAGCAGCAATGGCCAGCAGCAGCAGCAATGGCAGCAGCAGCAGCAGCGGTAGCAGCAATGGCAACGGCAGCAGTAGCTTATTAAGCAGTGTCAGCAGAATATAAACACTGCTAGGTTCATCTGTCCTTCGCTGACTGTTGGGGGTGGGTGAGTCGCGGTAAATGAATGACTGAAGCATTGAGCAGCCATTGTTGCACACTGTTTGTGCTGCTTCCCTCTTTGCACTCTCACAGCAGCACAACGGCAAAGGCCGAGCAATTGTTCCCAAAAACAACATAGTCATTGTTTACATTGAGCTGGCAAGCCCTAACAAGCCCTTTCTCCGAAACACCACACACATCACACAAACACACACATTAAAACCATTCTCCTTTTCACCTTTGCTACACCCCACAAGAAAGAATAAGAAAAAACTCTTACTATTCCTCCCACCCACCTGCAGTTCTCCCTTGGCCAGTATTTCCAGGCAGATTTTGTCCTCATCAGTGGTGCCAAACGCCTCCATCAGGTCCTCCTTGGCGGCCATGACTCCCTTACCTACATTGCTGAAGATGGCGGTGGTCTGTAACACCTCATCGAGATCCTTCTCACTGCGGCAGCAGCAGCAGCAGCAGTGGCAGCAGTGGCAGCAGCAGTGGCAGCAGCAGCAGTGGCAGCAGCAGCAGCGGCAGCAAGTACTGTTGTTAACACAGTGAAGAAATCGCTGTGAAATTATGTGCTACTTTGATGATAGATCACAGGTATAGTTATTGAACAAAGCTGTCCAGGAAATCAACACCAGAGGATGACTGCAGGACACTGTCTTCAGGACACAGATGTTGCTGTTGCAGGACACCTTGGAAAGACTGATCCTGGTGGTGTCCTGCAACAGCAACATCTGTACCAGAAGATAGCGTGCAAACATACTGGCACTCATTCACCATGATCGCATGCACTGCATAGGTGCTACCAGGGCACATGAGCGAGCGACTGCTGCTGCTACTGCTTCTGCTGCTGTTGAGCATGGCAGCCTGTTACCAAACCGCATAAGCAGCTCGAGCACTCTGCTGCTGATAGCTGCAGTTTCACTTTGAACTGTTGCTTGGCTACCGACTCTATAGCAGCTAGCATGGGTACGTTGTGCGACTGCAAGCACCCACGATGCATTAGGTCTATGGAATATAGAGACATAATCATGCTGCTGCTGTGCTCACATTCCTGCCCGCCAGTCAGAAACTTTGTTTCTATAACAGGCGACTTCGAAGCGCTTGCCCGCCTTTTTCAGACGCACAACCGCTATGTTGGTAAGCCTTTTCTGACCTACGAGAACGTACGGGTGATTGTAATTTACAACACCATTGCTTTGGGGCTGATGGTACTGCTGCAGGACATAGGACGTTTGAGAGAGCATGTAAGACGGTGTGTATATTTTGTAGTAATATATGTTGATAACTGGACTATGGAATGAGGTGAATGGCTGCATGCATGCAAGGCAGCTCACCCACTGGCTGCTTTACTGCTCTGGACATGGCACTAGCCTCCTTGGTGTTGCAAAGCAAACTAAAGCCACGTCAAGGCTTGTGGTGTGGTTTTCTGAACTCAATCGAGGCTGCGTGAGAGGAACACGCACACGAGAGACTGAGATGTTGGCGACAACTGTCTACACCAGTCTGAAGCTGGGTACAGCGCGAATAACGGATGTGAAAACCCGGAATGGAAACAGATTATATATACAATACATGAGGTCAACCAACCTTAGCCGTCGAGAGCGCAGGAGACAGGTACCGGCCAGGTTGACACTGTGACAGCTGAAGCGAACTGGCTGCGTACGAGCAGTTAAAGAATACAATATTTGATTGCATTAGTTTCTTATTGTAGACAGTATCATCACCCCGCCTCACGCAAACATCCTGCTGCAGTCCCTGGTCGAGCTCCATTACTCCGTTCCCGCAAAGAACTGCTTGGATACGATCTTTATAATGCATGCTGAGTACTGAACTGTGTGATTGGCCCCTATGGGGCACAACGGTGGATGCTGGCATGCATCAGCAGTGTCATTGGCCTTGTGCATGCTCTTCGCGATCTACTTAGGACGTGCCGAGTCCTTGTATCATACTAGCAATGAGATTCTTCATTGGTTCTCGCACTCGGCGGCCAAACATCCTTCATTACTCAGGTCTGTCAGTGGGCATCAAACCTGACCAGCCAGCAGCAGCGGTCATATCAAGAGATATCATCATGATGGTCATCACCATACACGTTTCCAATAATTTCTCGCTGTTCACTGTGCTCCGCGGCGAACAGTATGAGCTGGATATAGCAGCTGTGAATCCCAACAAACCCAACTGTCAGCTCCTAGCACACAACAGTATGCAGCATTTGATGGCCTCATCGTCTCCAGACAGCGTACAGGCAGCCCAGAGCCGCTTTGGAATACGGAATATGCAGATGCACCACAATGTATGCGGCAGTTGATGCCAGCAATGCTGCTTTGTGCCTTCACTCACGGCCAGCTACGACAGGTGCAGTTTACTGCATCAACCAGCAGATGCACTACTACTAAACCCAGCTTGCCGTATAACCTATGTTCAAACTTGAATCAAAGCAGATAAAGCCTGTGAAACTTCATGTTGATGCTGCAGGTTTGAAGAACTCCGGGAGCGACATACGCACACATACCTGCCAGTAGCGACCATCACAGCAGCAGCAAATGGTGTGTAAGAGCACGGCTACAACTGTGTGCAGCTGCCAGTCAACATCAACATTACCATCAGCTGCTGATTGATCAAGTGACGCAGCTGCTGCTTTGTGAAAATCATCAACAAATGTTCAGCTGCAGCACTTTGACCACAGTGTTGCTTCAGCTGTCAGCATGAGCTGGGCTGGCTCCGCAGCAAAACCCCATTCGCCAGTTCCAATTGCCAGAATTTAATCTCTAAAGTTCAAACCAAAAATTCAGTTTTGTCTGGAGACACTCCTCAGCAGCAACAGCAGCAGCAGCAAAACTTTTGCTTGATCACACGCAGCATGATCCTGTTCATATTCATGTGGTCGCTTGCCACTTCTCTGCTTGACACACTCACTCAATGATCGTGTTATGCTGTGTGTGTGTGTTCATTGCCGTGTAGATGATTCCAGCAGGCCCATCAAGCCTGTGGTACTGTTGGTATTTGGCGAACACGCTCGTGAGGTCATCACCAGTGAAGTTGGCATCTGGCTGACACGGGTGCTCACAGACAACAGCTCATCAATTTACACGTGGCCGGAGCTGGGCCAAGCAATGCAGCGGGCACAAGACCCAAACACCAGCAGCAGCGGCAGCAGTGGGGTGAAAGACTGGGCTAGGGAGATTCAGGGTATTGTGTCCGAGGTTTTAGGGAAGCTTGAGGTACAGGTTGTTCCAATCGAGGCTCTAGACAGCAGGAGGCAGGTGGAGGGTGGGGAGCTGTGTGTCAGAAAGACAAACAGCAATGTGGATTTGAACAGGTACGTGTCTGCAACAGGCCAGGGGTGGTGTGTATTTGGTGGTCCAAGTAGCAGCGGTCGTGATGGCGACAGCAGCAGCAGCAGCAGCGGCAGCAGCAGCCAAGTGATGACACTGGCATCAAGCAACAGCCGAAGGCACCTGTGTGACTCTATGGTGGCTTTGACCAGTCTTAGATGCAGCAGCAGCAGCAGCATCAGCGAATGGCAGCAGCAAGCAGTTGACGCAGCAGCAACATCACAAGCGTTGGTTTTGTCATGTTATATCGTGATGTTACAGTGTCATGTTACCTTGTCATGTTACAGGAACTGGCCGTTTGCTTGGCGTCGTGAGGACCCGGGTGATGAGCAGTATGGTGGACCAGGACCACTCAGTGAACCACAAAGCAGACTGGTGCGTGTGAACTCTACTTCGTTTACTCATCGTCAATGCTGAGTATTTTTGATTGTATAGTTGCATGAAGAATGTTCAAATCTCTAGCCAGGAATTGGATTGTCAGACGTGGAGTTGCCTGATATCTTACGTTAACAATGTGTAAATGGCTTGTGCAGTGGTCTACACAAGCATCAAACAATTCCAATGCTTCGCCTTCTGCTGCTGTCCTTCCTGCTGCTGCTGCTGCTGCAGGTGAAGCAGCTGATTGACAGCTGTGATGGTCGTCTGTTGGGCTATGTGAATGTTCACAGTGGGGAGTGGGCCCTGTACACTCCCTGGGACAGCAAGCCAGCATACGCACCTAACCTGCCAGTGAGTGAGCAGCAAACCACACAACACCCGTATGCTTTCTGTTTTGTTTTCAATGATCATCAGTATTTTGTGCAGCTGTAGCAAATCTGTCATTGGCCATACGCCTCAAACATACCCAATGAACTCAATTTCGCTTTCACTTTTTTGTTTTTTATTTTGTTACCAAGGGGTAGTAAGTCTCCTGAGGATCAGTCAGCTTCACTGCTCAGATGTCTTGTGTTACTTCACTTCAGACTCAGTCGATTTATTGACATCTGCTTATAACTTTTTTTAGGGATAGTTACACCGGGGGGTCAGTCGCCACACACTGCTGCGAACGCTGCTTATAACATTCCTCTGACAAACACCCTCTCGCAAGCACATCTCCTCTGTTTGGGGCCAACCTACTACAATATTTTTTGGTTGCAGCACATCGGCCCTGAGAATCAATTGATAAACAAATACCCTGAACCCCAGTTCACATCCTCATACTGACGTTTTCTGTTGTGTTTTTCCCCTGTAAACCCTGTAAACTTTCAAAACCCTGCAGGCTGACCTGCCACAGCTGGTGTCGCTTGTTGGTCGTGTCTGTGACTGCAAAGCGGGACCAGCTGGGTCTGTGTCAGGCTACCTGGCATTTGGATCCAGCATGGATTATGTGTATGTGCATAAAAAGGTCCCCTACCCGCTGACTGTAGAAGTCTATGGTGGTAGAAATATTGGCAAACTGCAGCCAGGTAGGGGCCCTTATGTTACATCTTTATTCCGATTCAATTTTCTGACTCTGTTGACAATGGTGTCTTCCAGAATAGCGTTGTGTATACAGTATTGGAAGTACGCAATGGAATCATGTGACAAGCTATGCAGTATGCTGCTTTGGACCGCAAGCGCGGTGGTGAAATTGTACATTACATGCGTCACTTCAAGTCAATGCATGACTTGCTCAGTTTGTAGTGTGCGTTGACAGCAGCTGAATGGATGAGAGTGAGCGTTGATTTGTTCTCCTAGGTGCATCAGACAGCTACTTCACACTGCAAATCCTGCAAACACCACCACCACTGCTGCTGCTGTTGTTATCTGCTGCTGCTGCTGCTGTGGTTGTTATTTATATGACAGGTGAATCCAATAAACCTTTGACAGAGTTTCCGGTGATAGAGGAGCAAGCTCAGGGATCAGCAGCCGCTGCTGCAGGATCCTCACCCGTGCACAGAAGAGACCTCAAACAACAGCAGCAGCACCAGCAGCAGCAGCACCAGCAGCAGCAGCAGCAGCAGCAGCAGCGCTGGAGTGAGGCCAACAGTGATGATGAACAGCAGTGCCTGAAAGAGGAGCAGCAAGGGCTGATGAGTAGTGTGTTGTCTTGTATACAAAGAAGGCTGCTGCAGCAGAGCCATCACCAGCAGCAGCAGCAGCAGCAGCAGCAGTTTGGGGAAAATGGTGCAGAGTTGCACACTGGTGTCAGTGTTGATGCACACAAGAAGCAGCAGCAGCAGCCGGTTGGCATAGTTGGCACCAGCAGTAGACCTGTAGATGCAGGCAAAGCAGCAGCAGCAGTAAGTCAACCAGCAGCAGCAGCAGCAGCTAGGACTGCCGCTGCTGACAGTGTGTATCAGTCACGGCGCATGGCGCTGTTGCAGTTGACAGAGCAGCAGCAGCAGCAGCAGCAGCAGCAACGCCAGCAGCAGCAGCAGCAAGCAGCATCACAGGACGACATCTTGGATGCAGTCACTTCATCTGATGCTGGCAAGCAGGCGTGTTTTGATGCTTTCAATCCCAGAACTGAGGAGGTGTACCGCCGTGTGGTTGCTGATTGGGTTGCTGCATTTGTGTTGATGTTGAAGCACATGGCTGACAGTGAGGCCTACAAAACCATGAGTGCTGCTGCTGCTGCCAGCGACAGCAGTTTAATAGGTAAGTAGGTTCTGCTGCAGGGAAAGATGGTTCTGCACGGCTGTAAGAAAAGATTCAATGCTGTTGCTGGTTGAATTATTGTTGTTGCTGGTTGATTCAGTGTTGTTGCTGGTTACTTTAATGTTGTTGCTGGTTGATTCAATGTTGTTGTTTGTTGAATCAATGGCCCGTGTCGTCAGCGAGCCAATGCCATAGCTTGGTGGGCTATCATTCAAGTTGGTAATTACCGTAATTCATACTTGAGAAATATTTCCAATGGCTGATCCAGGCTCAGGCCTCAAGTTCAGGCTCAGCACTAGTGTTCATGCTGTTTCATATTGTCGCACTCATGAGCGAGCCAAGTACAGGCTCATTGGGCATTGCACAGTGTGTTGAACACAGTAGGTATACACATACTGTGGGTGGCAGCAGTGATTAGCGCAGCCTAGTATATAGCGGTCCACCGGCGAGACCAAGGCATGGAGGACATGTTTCAGCTGTTGCTGGTGTATGTTCACAGACTGATCACCTTACTTTGCATGCATGCTGATATCAGCATCGATGCTGGAGGAGGATGGACTCACCACCACATGGACTCTAATGTTTGGCCAACATCTGCAGCAGTGGACTGCGATCAAGCGCTTTCAAGTGAGTGGGTTTTTTTGGTATATTTTAAATAGGCTGAAATCATTGTAAAACCACGGAACGGTTTGCTTCTGAATTCAACTCAACATACAGCAAGCTCAAGTGAGCCAGCTGCTCAACAGTAGATGGTGGGTACTTCATACCGCCCCATCGCCTCACCTACACTCAATCACTAGGCTGTAGTGTTAGCTGACCGCCACACTGGCACAATCCCAGAGACACGCCGCAGTTGCAAGTGAAAGGCATTCAGGGCGTGACCGGTCTACGAGACAACCACTGCACCCACTGACTTTCAGCAAGTCCACATCCAGTCGCAGCACACAAATTGACCACACTCTACACACACTGACTCTCAGCGAGTCTACACCAGTGCAACGTTTCAGGCATGCCATGCAATTGTGCAGCATAATCTTACAGCTTTCAGAACTTTGGAGTAAAAGAAAGCCATTCAGCGAGTTGAAGTGCTATGGCAAATGCGCTGACATGCGTTGGAGGCGTCGCCCTGGTATGGTGCTTGTGCCTGCACAGCTTTCAAAGCAAAAGATATTGAGCCATGCAGCAAGTTGAAATGCTATGGCAGATGCGCTGACATGCATTGGGGTCATGGTGCTTTCACTGTAACACGACGCGCCACGTCATGATGACATTGTGATGCTCAATACAGCGAAGCTGCCTGCAGCTAGGCAATAAGGGTGAACAGTTGGGAACACTCATAAGTTATCACTACATAGGTTTCAATTTTCAATACTTCGCTGCGTATGAACTCAAAATCCGTGACAACAACACAGACTTGGGGTCCTCATCATACACAGTGCAGCATTTGCATACAGACCTGGCATGCCGATGACTGCATGGCCTGCACAGCTCTAGGTATGCTTACTGAATAACAGCAGCATGCACTGCTACCAAACCATTCATGACCAGCACTTACAGGAGCTCTCAGCATAGCAGACTTGGGCAGCCAGCTGGAGCTCATACTTCATGCACAACAAATGCACGCAGGGCATCTCGATGTCACATCGGATCATTTCCTGTTTATGGCAGCTTTGCACCTTTGACCTTCACCTTGAACAATATGATTCTCCTTTCATTCATTACATACAGGGCCTCCTTCGCAAAAACAAGATTTGATACACCTCCATCCACCAAAAGTGTCCCCAGCCGCTGTCCTGATGGTGCAAAAACTTCTACCCCAGCACCGGTGCCTGTGTACACATTGCCTGCGGCATCTAGTTTGATGCCATCTGGGAAGCCGGCATCTGCGACTGCAAAAGTCCTGCGGTTGCGCAGGGTAGGGAATGGTCCGCCATTGCTGGCTGCTTTGGGCGCCACGACATCAAACGCATAGACTGTTTGTGGGTTAGCAGGGTTGAAAGGGCCACCCGTACCCTGCAAGAACAGCCAGCAGACAGCAGCGTGAACTGTGACATGCTGAAAGAGAATCACAGCTGAACGGCAGCGATGGTGTGGGTGTGTTATATGCTGGTAGCCATGTGCGCTGTTTATACCATGAAGTAGATGTACCAAAGGGCAGTACCTGCATCTGGCAGAGCATAAAGGCTTCCAACCAGCAGCCGGGCACTGGTAAGCCTATGGAGACATGGCATGAATCCACGAAAGGTGCTTCAATCAGATGTATTCAACGCTCTCTCCGTGCACATGCAGGCCGCATGCTCACAAAGTTTTTGCTGCCTAGCCTTGTAGGTAACCATTGCTAGCCACTCACATCAGCCATGCCTGTATCTGTCACATACGCCGTCTTATAATCTGGTGAAAACGCCACTCCGTTTGGCTTCACAAACCCATCAGCCGCCACACCACTGATATTTGTCTCAATATTGAATGCATATAGATACGCCCCGATCTCTGGTGCCGGTTTGAAGTTCTGGGCAAAACCATATGGTGGGTCTGTGAAAAACAGTGTTTTGCCATCTTTGTAGAAGGCAATGTCATTGGGTGAGTTGAACGGCCGACCGTAGTAGTTATCCAGAATTGTTTCAAACTCCAGGGTTTTCAAGTTGAGTTTCTGAACCGCCCCAGGTTGCCAGTTGCCCTTGCCTTGAGTGAGCAAGGCGATTGTGTCGTCGGTGTTGGGCCACTTTGTAGCGCCATTTGCCATTGGAAGAGCATCTGTTAGGGATGAAAGCGTGTTGACTTTGTCTGTTGCAAGGTCCAGCGTGTTCAACTACATGTCGAGTCCAAATCAAACAAACAGCATCAGGAGTCCAATTCGGCAGCGTTGATGATGGTGACTTGCACGTGCAGCTTGCCAGCTATCCAAGTTTGAATGTTTGAGCTGCATTTTGGACACATCATAGACAGATTGTTCTTGTACACATGCACAACTGGACTGTGTCAATCTTCCTTCCCAGCCCTGTTGACTCTGAATGCAGAACAGATCTGTTGAAGGTCCTCTGTGAAAGAGCGGCACCTGCCCAGGTAGAAAAAGAGAGTGCTGTGGCAGTGGCTGGTCTCAAGTGCTGGCTTCACGTGCTCGAGTCGCCCACATTTTGAGCAACTGCCACATCAGCAGCTGTGATCCAGTGAGGATTGCTTTAAATTTTGGCCCACAACATTACAGGGTATCTGCTGCAGGGTAACAGCTGGTGGCGCACCTGTGTGTACTGAAGCGTCCCGCTTGTGTTACCAAGTCGGTTGGAAGTGAAGAAGATCTGCAGCAGCATGATACACATGGCACCAGCAGCAGAGTGCAGCGTGACCTGTTTTGCGTGCTCAGCACATTGGTAATGCGATGACTTGGGAGGCAGTCCAGCTGGTTGCGTTGGAGATATCTTTCTGAGGAGTGTGTGTGCGGCGACCGGAAAATGGCAGAGTGAAGGGGACAGTACATGCAGCAATGCTAATGATCATGTAGGCAGTGCTGTATCATTGCTGCTGAAGCGCTGTGTTGATTATCACAATGGCATTATTGTCAGCAAGGACTGGTAGCAAGTCAGCTGCCCTATTATGCACACACAAACTTCAGCAGCTGGACCAGATCGTGTGGGGGGTGTGGGACATAGCCCCTTGCTATTGCAGGCTGCTATCACTGGCTCAGCCTCTGGCTCAGTCTGCTGACTTCAGCCTAAATCAGGCTGATCGCCGCACCTTGTTCAGGGCCGGGAGGTATACGGGTGCTTCATGGGCAAAAGCATAGTCTGCTTCTGCTACTACAGCCGGGGGTGAGGAGGTGTCCACAAGGTTGAAGAACTTGTTGTCCGCGATGGCAAAGCCGCATCCTTGGAGCTGCGGTATTGGTTGAAAGCCGTTGCGATGCACTGCAAAAGCAGAATGCCTTTGAAGTGGAATGTGGTGATTGCCACAGCGACCATACTTACACTCAGTAGCAGCAGTACTGCCACAGTCCATCACAAACAGAGGCCTCACAATCAGTAGAATCACTGCTAACTGGTGCTCTGCTATCAATGCAGCCATTGGCACTTACTATCTACTGCAACACTGCGCAGGCCCATGCAGCCTGCTCAGATCTTACACACTGCTGCATGTATACACCATAAGGCAGCATCACAAGAACGTTTGGTAGAGTTCCTTGTATGATAGATAAATGTCAACGCTTCCCAGACCACAGCTCTGCGTCGCACCTGGACCGAGAACAGAGATTGCTGCGTAGGAACAGACCCGGTTTGGTAGAGTTTGCGCTGTCACGGCGGATACCATCAGCACTACCAGCAAGCACTTACTTACGAGTTCATTAGTGTAGATGCGTGCTTGCTGACAACCCATCTCACCCGCAAGGTCAAGCTTGATTATTTATTATATTGTTTCGTGACCTTTCGGGGCGTACACAGGTTGCGATGACACCAGCAAAAGAACTAGCGGGTAGCAGTGGACTATCAGCAGCTCGGACCGCCAGCAGGGCACCCCATGCTCCCTCTTTCGGACATGTTACGGACTGAGCTGCATTCGCCCGGAACAACGGATGGAATAAGACTAACGGGCCTGTAAGAAGAGGAATACGTAAGTCATAAAGCCATCTTTAAGGCCTGCTCGCATGCAGTGCGAGGAACTGTTTCTTCATGGCTGGTGGATCTGCGACGTACACTTGGGCGCTATGCTAGCCAACTCAACAGCTTGCCTGCCGAGATGGTTTCTCCTAGCGATTTGGCCGTAGCCAAGCGCAGTCATGCCAGCAGACGAGGCACTGCACTTGCCGAGTTGGTGCAATCTACTGGCACTACAACCGGTAGTGCATACAGCCCACTGGGCCGCCCAGTTATGGCATATCCAAGTTGGAACGTGATGCCAACTGCGCAACCAGCAGCAGCAGCAACAACAACAGCACGTGCAAGCAGTGGTATGAACTCTGTGGAAGCTGCTGTCCATGGGTTGATTACTCAAAAGAGATGGTCATGGCTGTTCCAAACTTCGGAACTCTACAGTAGCAGAAGCAATGCTGAGAGTAGCAGCTGCAACTTGCAGGTTGAACCTGCAGGGACATGCTGTCAGTTCCCCACCTTATGTATAAGGTATATTACAACAGCAACAATCGCAAGTTTGCCTCCTGCACATGAGTTCTGCACCTCCTACTGACTGTGCTGGTCTCTCGAGCAGTTTGCCTTAAGTCGATGAGGACAGGTTTGGCCAGCCAAAACCACTTCACAGGGCTATCAGATCAGGCTGCAGCATCGTTCAGTGCACAAACTGCAGTCTGCATACAGAACAACACCCGCAAATGCAGGCCACAGCTTGCAACTAGGTGAGTGACTGTTACTTGGCTGTGGCAGAGTAAACAGAACCTGCATGCCACCGTGTAGACAAAGACTGCATAGAGCGCCGTGCCAGTTTAAAACCATGGACAACAAAGGCTTTGCCTCAAGCGCCTAACCAACACGTCTGCACACATGCACATTTGCCATTGCATATCAGCCTGCTGCACGTCTCTTTCCGGTTTACACATCATACAACTATGCTACTGTCCCATCCTGTTAACAACGTCTACGACCACCTGCAAACTGAACTGGCTGTCAGACACACGGCTTTACATTTAGTTGCTTAACTAGCTGCACCAACATTCTCGTCAATCACTGTACAGCTGCCAGCTGCCTGGTTGACACCCCTGCTGCTGCTGCTGCTACCCCCCTTACTCGCATTTGATGGCCTGCAAGAATGTGTAAGAGGGTGTAGAGCACCAGCAGCAGCGATGTGGATAGGCAGCCATGCACTGGGTTAGATATTATTTAATTCTTGGTTAGAAGGCAACATGGTAACTGCGTGAGCTGGTTGATAACACTCCGGCCATTGAAGCACACAGAGAAGCAAATGTAACTGCCAATGGCGCTTGACAAGATGCTGCTTGTCTTGCAGGGCACATAAACAGCAACAATAGTATCCAACGTATTGCCAATTTGAGGCTAACTGTACTATGAGAAAAACCAATGTGGTCGGCATGACCACACAGATCAGCTGCTGCTGGTGCTGAGGCTGCTGCAACTACAACATCAAACTGCAGAATACATGGCAGGGAATAGCAAACACGGGATCATGGCAGGAAATGGCAGACGGTCATGCACCCACCTGATAAATCCTTCTGACAAACATGAGTGATGCACGCCAGCCCACACTGCCCAGCATCAGGAAGAAGCCAAAGCAGACCTGAATAAGCACACAGTAACAGTGTGGTGAGATGAGAGATGTGAGGCCAAACTCCAATCAAGGGTGTTACTGCTGCTGCCAGATGCTGCAGCCTTGGAGTGCTACGGTCAAGTGGTGATGACTAGCAGATTGGTTGTTGCTTCATCCACCTGATGATCTTCAGACCACATGACAGCCAGACGCTTGAGATGAGGCCTTTGGTACCACTGCTTGCAACTGTGCCGTACACCTCAGCTGAATCGCTTATGGGCGCTGCTGATTAGCAGCCTGTGGTCTCCACTAATCTGGGTGCAAATCTTTTGGTTGTGTTGTGCACCTCACATCCTGGTGCGGCAGCACTAAAACTGGTGCACACCTGGCGCCACTTCTGGACGCTGCTCGTGACCTCGATGACCTCATCCATTGTCGAGTGGATGAGGTCATTGAGGTCACAAGCAGCGTTAAGAAGTGGCACCAGGTGTGCACCAGTCTTAATGGTGCCACACCAGGATGTGAGGTGCACAACACAACCAATAATAGTTTGTATCAAGATTGATGGTCTTTGGCCATTGTGAAGTTGGTGCCGCTTGGTTGAACCATAGTTTCGACTTACCATGAGGTTGTAGCCAAAGAAGAAGCTTGTCTGCATGAATCCGCTCATACCACTGCGTGCATAGTAGTAGTAGAAGCAGTAGCCATACACAAACATGGCGGTACTGCCACCGCACAGGAAGCTTCGCCACCACCACCTGCAGCACACAAGGCACAAGCAAACAAAATGGGCTCATGCGTTACAATTTCATCCTCTGCAGACACATCCCAACACAGCTTGTACATCAGCATAGCGGACACGTTGCAGCTGCTGAGCTATACCATCGCAACATTGCAGGTACTGTTCATGAAAAGGACTGGTATGCGGGTGATCATGAATTCCCAGGCTGCAACACTTGTACTGTTGAAAGGATTGGTTTTTTCCCCTTAGTATCCCCTGGTTTCCAAGGGACAAGCCGCCAGCCCAACACTCACCTGTGGTCTTCAACTGCTAGCTGGAAATACGTGAGTGCCACAGTGATGAAGGCCGTCACGATGATGAGGATGATGTACACGATGAACAGTATGCTCCAGATGATGTACACCTTGTGTCCCCACACACTGGCAAAGATGTAGTACAACTCAACGTAGATGGCACTGAACGGCAAGAAGCCGGCCATCAGCATCTGGGGGAAGGCAGTCCTGCAAGCAGAGAGCCAGCCAGGTTGCAAACAAGGGCAAAAAGGTTGAAAAAGGTTTGCACCTTAGCAGCACTCACTGGCACCAAGGTATGGTAAAATAAGCCACAGGCTCTTTCTCTGTCATGTAATACAAGCCACACAGCCTCACCTGTACCAAGGCAGTTCTGGTATCTCCCTTGGATATTTATTGGTACGGCAGGGTGCTGCAAAGTCCTGCTTGTTATTCTTGCCAGCAATGCCTCCAAACACTGTCAGAGGGATTGTCACCAGGCCCCAAATGATCAGGATGATCACGATGGTGCCGAACGGCAATGCTGCTGTTGACTGCAAGTAGGCAAGCCACCCAAGGGTGCCAATGTAGCAGGTTGAGGGAATCAATGCTCTCTGCTGTGAATTTTGATTGGCCAGGACATGTACTTGATAAGTAGCAGCAACGGGTTGATAAGTGTGCTCACTGACTACGCGCTCCACTGCACAAGTTGCCTCAATGGAGCCAGCTGTATTGAATGACACAAACCTTGACAATGACTTTGTACGATTCTGTCAAGACCCCAGCCCTGGACCCAGGTCTCAGCGCCACTCACCCTGTAGAAGATTGCCACCGTATTCAGGAATGCAAACATACAGAAGAACGGCCCACAGTAGCAGAAGCACGTCACCAGAATGTTCTGCACCCATGATTGCCCTTCCATCTGAACATAGTAGCTGGTGGCGATGTACCCCGCGATGCAGGCAGTTAAAGCATACAGCACGATCAGCGCGGTGAACAGGGCCCCTCTGTTGTAGGGGTAGAAGACTCCGATCAGCGCTAGCGCGAATATGCACAGGCTAAGGCAGAAGATCTGGGAGCCAGTGCCAACAAAGGCACAGAAGAGGGACTTGTTGGGCGGGAAGCGGAAGACATCACCGTGGATGTACTTCCAGCCAGACTCTTCCTCCTCCATTGCCGCTGCAGAGGCATAAACTACACCATGGTCAGTCGACAGCAATTAGATATAAGGATGCACCAGCAACCATGGAGTAAGCCCTAATCGGATTCATAAGGAGACACATATGTGTGATTCAATAGCAACCAGGAACTGATAAATCATCAACAGCCATACATCGGATCAGTCCACCGTGAGCAGTTGGCACCTGCAGCAATGCTTAACAACCTGCATCCAACACCACCGCTCAAGCACAATCAATCCCCTGCCGTCTCCGGGTTGTTGCTGTCAACACCCTCCTGCAAGATATCTATCTATCTCAAATGTGCCAACCAGTCTCTACCCAAGGACAACAGCAGCTGCAGCTCACCGTCTTCTCTGCTGAACTTGACAAAGTCCGCCTTGAGCACTCTCATGAGGATGGTGGCCAGGAAACCGGTCAGCAGCAGCACCGTCACACAGCTGTTGATGATGCTGAACCAGTGGATCTGTGGCGGCAGGTGGGACAGCAGTGGTGGCGCAAAACAATGTTCGGAGGGCGTACTGGTTGATGCAGATTGATTGATAGACTGACAAATACCTACAGGTTTGTCCGCCTGTGAAAATCAAACTCAACTACTGGGGACAGCAATGGATAACAGAGTTGAAAGAGCTGTAATCAGCAATGATGAAAAGAGTGGCAGTATATATGTGAAGCAACCGTGGATGACAAGCGTGCTTAGAGTGAGTATAGCAGTGGATGAGAGAGTCAGGAAGAACATTATTAGCAACATTAGAAAGCAACCGTACTTATGTATCGCTGTGGTGTTGGTGCATTAAAGCAGTAGAGAGTGATTCAGTAGGATTTGATGGTCACAATGGAATGGTCGGTGGTCAGTGTACTGTTGTGCTGGCAGCTTCAAAAGGCTGCAGACGTGCAGGTTGAAGCATACATTAACTGCGCATCATTTGTCATACTATTTCTCTGTGACTAATCTTCTTCTCACGCACGAATAGTGCAATGATATTAAAACGTTTCCTCTATAAAGATATCAGCTGTCAAAGTAATGTAAGCCAGCTACATGTACTCACCTCTAGGTGGATGGGGTTGAGTGGAAACCGCTCATACCGCTGTAGTCGCTGATCAAAGGTCATGGTGGTGGCTGTCCACTTGACACTGTATGAGAATGTGACCTGCAGGCACCAGGAGTGATACACACAAGCCACCCCGATCAGCATCCTGTCTTCTTAGAAGCGTAATTTGAAGGTCTGGCTGCTGCTCATCATTCCTGGTGATTGTGACACTAGGGAACAGCCACAATGGGGTTGCTGGGGGCCTACCTTGACATCCTTTGTGTTCTCGCTGATGTCCACTGCTTGCTGAGGGTCAGTCAGCACATTGATCTCAATCACCCGATCACCATTGTACTTGATGTCAAAGTCTATGTGGCTGAACAGGAAGAACTTGTACTCAGGCTGACCAGCCTTGGGAATGATCTTCTCAACCTGCACAACAAAGCAGCAAGTGTTGGTGCCCGATGAGCCTGGCGATTGCTTGCCAACTCAAACAATCCAATGCACGCTGATGGTCATGCTTGAGGTGCTTGAGAGCAGCTGCACAAGGAGGAACTGTTGATGGTTTGCGAAGGGGCATGAGGTCTGCATGCATGGCCAGTTGCTTCATGGTTGAGCACCGACTATCAATTGTCAAGCCGACAACAGAGCTCAACAGGAGTATGAAATTGCTCAACTGCCGCTGTTGCTGCATGTTCTGTAAGCTGTCCACACCAACTGCAGCTGCTGACTGCTACCTGCAGCTGCCCACTGCATGCCAGTCGAACGACTGAACAAACGATTGTGCCTGAGCAGCTGCGTGCCGCTATCCATGGGTTGAATACTTGGAGGCGTCTGCTGCTGCATACAACAGCCACTGCTACATCAAGATGCTTTGCAACTTTGCCGCTACCAACACAACAGGAACCACTGCTGCTGTGCTGCTTCTGGGCGGATTCTGTTCAGCCGCTCCTGTGCTGCCACTCCTCTTCAACGATCTCTCCCTGTCTTTGCAATTGTAAAAAGCAACTAATGCCTGACGGCGGCGCTGTGCCATGCGGCTGTGAATTAGCTTTTACTACTGCTGACTACTGCTGTGGCCAAGCTGCTGCCGGCTGAGTGACTGACACTGTTGTGTATGCCCTCCCATGATGTCACAGCTCCTGCTTGTCTCTGCTGTTGCTGGCTGCTGCTGTGAACTGGTGTTGGCAGGCTGCTCACTGTACACACCTTGCCGATGAATCCCCACACTGGCAAGTCGTCGTAGTACATCTGGAAGTACCAATCATCCATGACAGCCTGCACAGTTTTTATACATCAACAGTAGCGACCATCATTCTGCAGCTTGAGCTGTGCTGCTATCATATGTCAGGAAAAGTGTACAACAGGGCAGTGCCGCATGCATACAAGAGCATGTACAGCAGCCAGCTGCTGACCGGCTTCAAGAAAAGTGAAAAAAATCAGCAGGCTCACCTTGCGGAATTTGATCATGTCATCGTCCGAGAGTGTCTTCTCACACACCTTCTCGTCCTTTCTGTCAATCATGAAGTTTAATTGATATGGGATGGTGGCCATTCTGTTTGCGTCCACCACCTGCATGATTCAGCAGTGACGTCAAGAGAATACTTAGGGGTTGATGTTTGGATACTAGCAAAAGCGGCTGCTGCGCATCAGAAGCAAGACAAATGTTTTGCAACTGCGAGTACGTAAGAAGATGGGCAGCAAGCTCTTGTGTCTGAATGCTTACCTCTCCCATGCCCAGGGTCTTGTACCTGACACCATCCTTGGGTTTGCAGTACGGTAGCTTGTAAAATTCGTAAGTCTCACTGCAGGTTAAAATCTGAGAAGTGATGCTGGAAATACACAATCAAACCAGAACGGTGTTGCTGGCGCAGTGCACTCACCTAGGATTGGCAAAGGGGCCAACCTGTGATGGCAGCAGAGAGAGGGGGCTGCAGGGTCAGACAGCGTAAGCTACAGCGTACTTGGTATTTACAACAATAATTAAGCCTATTTATTTCTTTCCAAGCACCTAAACGCGTACCTTGGCTGCATATAGAGGTACAGGGTCATTCGACTTGTATCTATGGTCGTTCCCTAGCAGCCTCCTGCTTTGTACACTCTGATCTGTACGCTGGTATTCTGATGCTGCCAAGGTGCTGGCCCAAAGCAGGCCTATCACCAAGCACCATGGGCGAGTGGTTGGTGAGCCCGCCATGTTTCTCGTCACCGCATGAAGACGATGTGATACGCTGCACAGTGTGCATCTGCCATACGCCAGTGCCTTGTGGAGCAGGGGCAGCATTCGTACCATTCAGTTACAGGCCTGTCCAGCTGCTCTGCAAGGCAACAGCTTGGACCTGCATTGATACCTTTAATGCTGCTTTGTGAAGTATTTACATGCAACGTGAAGTAGGGACCCCTATCGGGGCCAGTCAGTGGCACAGATGGGAGGACAACATAGGCCTGTGGCTGTGCAGGCACCGATCTTCAACATAATCGATATCACATAAAGGCACTTGCTATTGTTGCGGGACAATATGGAGCAGCTCAGGTCACGGTTGAAAGAAAGACACCAGATTGCTGTTGCCGTGTACAGCACTCCAGCAGCAGAGTCCATATTAGCCAAGAATGGCCTCAGCATAGTAGACTTCTTGAGACCCATGGCTCTAGTGAACAAGCTGAGCGGTCAGTAGCGCTGCACATTCCAGTCTACAAATTTGAGTGTAACAAGTCCCAGAACAACAGGTGCTTTCCTTCTGCAGTGCCTATGCGTGTTGGTGAACTCTCGTATCGCGTACAAGAAGTTAAGCTTGGGCTGTATGCGGGCGATAGCATGTACCAACCCAAGCCAGAGGTGTGAACTGGGTGATGTGCGCATTACTTTCTGGTGTCATGCTCACAGTCGTTTGTATGCTGCAATCCTTCATCTCTTTCAGGCCAGACTGTCCAGTTGATGTCTCGTGTAATTCTGATGAACAGTTGATCAGTTGAAACTACATCCATAGCTCTATACTGCACAGAGAGCCAGGACACAAGGCTGCATGCTCCATGCTCACATAAATTTCTTCTCGCGGCTCAATCATGGTCCTCTTGGGACGTAAAGTCAGTAGGGTGGTGGTGTGTGAGGTCTGCAGATGATCGATGATGCTCTGAGGCAGCTACTAAGCCTGCAGGCACAGCGCCACACGCAACTCGTGCCCACACCGCATCTGATTCAGCATGTGCAGTCAGGTGTGTTTACTGTCACAACACGCTGCACAGCTCCAGTACAACTCTAAACTTGTGGTCTCACTCATGTGCACAACCTCCACTGCAGCTCAGCAATACCTACAGCTCAGAAGTATTGTGTAGACACTGGCAGCTCAGTACAGGCATCACCTGTTTTGAGCAGTAGCCAGGCAATGCTGTCGTAGACTATTAGCCAGCAGGATGCCTTTGGAGGCATGCTTGTGCACTCTCTGTGTCTCTGACAGCAGTAGCCCAGCTGTGCAAATTTCTGGTTGTACTGGTACTTCTGCAATCGTGTGCGGGACACAGAAACCAGCAGAAGTCATAACACCTTTTGCATTATATCACAACAGCAGCAGTATCATCACATCAGCCTTGCCTTGTTGATCATCCATGCTGGCTGTGACGTGTGCCATCCAAAACCAACTTTGTTTGTCATCATCTACGTGCAGAACCTCCAGAGTCCATCAACCCCTGGTTCTATGCCTACCAGTCAGAGTTCCTGCGACTGCTGCGGTTTGTGGAGCATGAAACCTTGGATCATCCTGTGGCAGGTACAGACAAGGATGCTCAAAGAATGCAGCCATGCAGAGCAACCTCTAGCCAACAGTGCAACAGGCATCAGGCAGATGGGCAGTAGTTCATGAGGGTCATGATCAAATGTTGTGCATTGATCAAACATCTCATGGGCACTTAAGTAAAGAGACAGTCTTATCTGTAGCTATGCACATTACTACTAGACTGTGGAGTGCAGTCACCATATGACTGGACAAGCACATGAGTTATTAGGCTGTTCTGCCTGCAGCTATCTTCTGCATACCAGCGGACAGCCCTCAGGCGCTGCAAGTCGCACAGAAGCTGCTGAACCCGGAGCGTCAGCTGCCGCTGCAGGCCAGCCACAACATGCTGCCCTTGCAGGACCCCATGCTTGCAAAGCACTTTGTCTTGGTTCAGGATGTGGCTGCAGGCATGGAGGATGCAAGGTGATTAGGGGTTAGGGTTCCTCAAACATCAGTCTTTGTGGGTGGTGACTGCAACATGTTCTGCATGCACCAGAAGTTCATGCCCATCCTTCTTTTGCAGGATCTCTCTCTTGCGTAGCATGTTGTTTGGACCATGCACAGCTCCCACAACTGCTGTTATTAAGACCAGAGGTAGGCCCTGCAAAAGCCCTGAACATCTTTCCTTCCCCTGTGATAAGCTTCTGCCAACACCTCCAGTGCCCACAAACTGTCCTAGATTGTGTCTGCAGCAGGAGTCAACTTTCTCATCCTGCTTCGTCTGCATCCTGCAGGGCCATGCACAATCTGACAATCCTCAGCAATATGTATGGTGCTGCGAACTGCTCCGTTTTGCGGCTGTACAGTGGCAGTGGGGCTGCTGTGGGAGCCTCGGCTGCTGTTCCTGCAGCCGTCTTCCAGGCCAGCAGGCACGCAATTATGCCCGGAGGAGGGGCCGGTGCGTTGGCAATTGCCACAGGCTATCCCGATCACTAGATCCTGCTGGGATCATGTCATCAGGGTCTCTGGCTACTTTTTATCACAACATTGCAGCTAGAAGTTCTCCTTCTTCTTGGCACATTTGGTCGGCAGATTGCAGTTTTAGTAGCCCTGCAGTGTGTCAGAGCAGCAGTTCATCGGTAAAAACAGTAACTGTAGATTAATCTGCTGTTGGATTTGTGATTATTGTTTGCAGGAGAGCCCGAGCAGCGTCCCCCAGAGCCCCCAGGTGGCCTAGGGCACTCAATAACAGCAGACGACATGGCAGCTGCTGGCCAGCTGTTGAAAGACTTCTGTGAACGCACGCTGCTGCCAAAGATTGAGGAGCGGATAGCTCGGCTAAATCTGATCATCAGCAATGCCAGGAAAGGGTTCAAGAACAAACTGACGCGGTTTTGGAAGGGCGCTGCTTCGGAGCCAGGGCCATCACAGGTGTGAGTGCGTGTTGTACACGGGATCATGTCATGGAGGTGCTCTGCAATCTGTTGGAGAGACCGCCTACGTTGCAAGGCACGCGTAGTTCTAGCCTGTCACCCAGTACTGGCGGTGCTCGTGTCACTGACACGGCGGTGCCCGTGTCACTGACACGGCTGTCACGGCCATATGGCCTGAGCACGATCCTTTCTAGTAACGTCCCGTTACAGAGAGAGACACTTAGTGTGCTTCAAACCAGCAACATCTTACCTAGTACTGCTGGTGAACCCCTGCAGCAGTAGGCAAGTTGGGATGGAACTGAGATCCATGGGCCTCGGACAATGCAGCTCTGGTGCTCAGCAGTTTGACACTGCCGGGCTACTCAGCAAGTGCCCATCTGCTGCTAGCTTTCCTACAAACTGGAGGTGTTGTAAGACTTGTGCAACGCCTCAAAGTATCCACGTGTAACATTCCTCTCACAAAAGAATCTGCCCAACTAAAAACTCTGGGCTGCTATTCCCACCAATGTGCTTTTTGTCAACCGACTTGCAGGACACATCCTATCCCCACCATTCTGTAGAGGCCCAGATTCGCTGTATTGCTGATCTTGCATACCTCCTCGGGCAGTACGACTTTGCAGTACAGATGTACCGCCTGGCTGCCCAGGACTACCTTGCAGCACCCAACAGCAGGTGGTATGCTGGCGCTGAGGTAAGCTCACTGCTGCAGGGAGCTGCAATGCTTGCGTCTGTTCTCGTTTGCGCTATGTTGCCGGCGTTGTTTATTGTTGTTGAAGTTTTTTGGTGTTCAAATTAATGCAAGCTCCCCCCTAATGCTGGCTCCAACGCATTCTGGATTACTGTTGCAGGGATCAGGGGCTAGGAAGAGGGTGTTGAACCAGCGCATCTAGCAGCAAGCATATCACACGTGTGATCACCCTGGGCTTGCTTTTTACTATTCTATTTGCAGGAAATGATTGCCATCTGTGCTATACTGTCTGGCGACCCTTCCCTGGACCCCGTGAAGTATCTCAACAGAGCCTTTGAACACTACAGCAAAGTGAGGGGCCGCCAGGCGCGCATGCTGGCCACACGCGTCATGCTGGACACTGCAGCATATCAGGCAGCCACAGGCAGGTGGGTCGGCTTGAGTCATTACTCAGTGCTGCAGTACAGCGTTCAGTGTGTGATTGGTTTATGGCAGAAGCTCAAGGAAGCCAAGCATTGCATCACTTGCTACAATCAGCCTGCGGCTGTTCTGCTTTTGCCAGGCAGAATTTTCTGCACAAATGCATATGGCCTCAGTAGTATGCTGTGAGATGATGCTGTGTTGAGCCATTGGTACAAGACTGCAGACGGCATACATGTGAGGCAAGTTCTGCACGTCACAGATAGATTTATTGTGTGGCATGTATATGTCACCTTATACTAACGCTGTCTGCTGTAGCTCAGGGAGTATGTATTATGTGGGTTGTCTGCTGTATTGTTATCAACTTATTATGAGGGAGTTTGTAGCATTAGTTGTGTGATGTATCAACTATCCAAAAAGCCAGGCACCTATCAGCAAGTATCTGACATGTGTGTTGCCTGCTGCACTGTGCAGGCACCTATCAGCAAACGTGTCGCTCATGCGGGCGCACTTTGAGGAAGAAACTGCTCGTGCTGCGCTGCTCCTGGAGGCTGCTGCTTATGCTCTGCTGCGCTGCAGACCACCATCAGCTCGCAAGGCAGCCTTTCACTTGGTACTAGCAGGTAAAGGGCTGATGCAGATGGAGCATAATTGTCGCTCTTGCGCTGGCTGTTAGCACCTGGTATAGGTCGCCAGACTGCCTCCAACTGTGTGCTATTGAGCAAGGCCTTGTGTTTTGGGAACAAGGGGCTTCAGGGTTCAATGGGTACCACAGCGCCTGGGAATAGTACAAAATCTATTGCTTTGAGATTTGATGGCTTACACAGAACCTTATGTTGCTGGACGTTGATGAGCTGTTGCTGCCTTAGTTATGGAAGTGGAAGGTCTGCTGCAGGATAAAAAAGCCAGCAAGCTGCAGCACTGCTAGCGCCACATGTGCAGGGAGAAGCAGGCAGTCGGCAGACAAGAGTTTCACCCTATAACTCTTTCTGTACTGCCTTGACTCAAAATCCTGATACAGCTTAAGAGGTGCCGCAGAGCGTGCTATATCAATTAATCATGAAAACGATATTATGCCAGTGATGAATCTTCATGAAGCAAGGTGTGCTTGTGTGCTGTGAGTTCAGGCCTGAGGTATCATTCAGCTAAGCAGAAGAGACTCGCCATGCACTGCTACATGCAGGTGAGCCTGATGAATTGAGTGTGCGTAGGCTGGTTTGGAAACCGCAGTTGTAGAACCTGCTGTCATTCTCTTGCAGCATGCGTATGTCCAATCAGTGTCACAGAATACAGCCAAAGCTCCACAGGCAGCCAGCGATATCCACCTGCCAGCGTCAGTAAAACAGTGGTAGAGGGTTCTGTTTCTGCAGCATGTTGCAGGGATAAATGATCAAGTGCCATTCCGGTGGCCATTTTCTCAGGTTGCTAGCATGGCATAATCACCACCAGTCTGCTGCAGCAGCAGCCTCAATCCTTTTAGCACAGAAAAGCCATCTAACTCACACAGAGAAATCCTCCGCTTGCAGTCCCTTCAGCAGGATAAGTAAAGCAAATCACAAACTTGCCATACATGGAACAAACATCGGTGCATTTTTCGATGCATGCTTTTCCAGGTCACTGGCATCTACTCGGCCAGCAGTTGGCGCCACATCAGCGAGCACCTGCATGACGTCCTGGGCAAGCAGTGTGCAGAGCTGGGTGACTCACAAGGCGCTCTCAGGCATGGCATTGCCCTGCTGGACTGCGGACACCGGCCTGCTGCTGCACAGATGCATTACATGGGCAGATTCCTGGAGGCGGTGCAAGCAGCTGGGGTGTCTGGGGTAGGTTTTGGCCAAGCTGTCAAAACCCTATAGAACAATTCATCAACTCTTCATCTTGTGAAGGATAGCTCTCATCATTCACACCAAATCATTTTTTTAAATCACTGTGTTGCAAATTGATATGTTAAATGATTGATGGACTTAGTCTATATCATTGATTGATAAAAGAGGGAAGAACCAGATAACCATACCATACCATACAACCTGGCCCCAGAGGGGCATCCCGGAGGAGCCAACAGAGTCGCTCATGGGGGATTTTGAAACAGTTGACTGAAGCCAGCCTGCTGCTGCTGCCGGTGATGGATTGAATCTGCAGCCCATTGAGGACCTGCCCTTACCAGTCCTAGTCACAGATACAGTTGTGGTGCGGCATGCTGATCAGCGCTGCTACCCGACCAACAACCCCCAGCTGCTGCTGCCAGCACCCTCAGCAGCAGCAGCAGCAGAAGATGCTGCTGCAGGTGGGGAGTCAGCTGCTGCTGCTGCTGCTGGTGTTTGGAGCCAGTTGGAGCTGCTTGTAGCCGGTGGAGAAGCCACTTCAACAAATTGGCTGGAGGGCGCTAAGCAGGTGAGCCGACACATGCTGTTTGATTGGAGGGGTGTTTTACTGGATCTAATTCCAGTGCAACACACACAGTGTTGCAGTGTAAATTGATGTGTTGAATGTGGGGAAGCTTGAATGCAGCTGTCAACTGTTGTGGGGTTCAACAGCAGGCTGCTAGCCATACCTGACAGCCAAGTGTGCGTTATTTGAGCACGACTATGTCCTTATTGCGACATGTGTTATGTCCCAATGCACGGAAGTTGTTACACAACAAAATGACATATGTTATCTTCTGCAGGTCCATGATGGGGAGGAGTTCAACACAGTAGCAGCTGGTGAAGAGATTGGCATTGATGTCACTTTCAAGAACCCACTATCCATCAAGCTGGCTCTGTCACGGGTGCGACTGCTCGTGCAGTATACTCCTGCTGGCAGTGGTGCTGCTGCTGCTGCTGCTGCTGCTGCTGGGGCAGCACCAGCTGCTGCTGCTGCTACTGCTCCCAATGCAGATCAAGTGGCAGTTGTGGAATCTCAGCTAAGCCTACACCCAGGTGGGCTGTTTGCATAGGTTTTTTGTGTTTCATTACATATTATGTCCTGCATTCTTGCATACACCTACAATCTGGCATACATGTCCACGATATTGCAATCTTGCAGATTTGTATATGATCAGGTATACCTCCTCCAACCTGTTGGAGCAGGCTGTGCTGCTGCTGTCACTACTCCTGCTGCTGCTGCTGCTGCAGGTGAAGTGCTGACAGAGCGTCTGCTGCTGCGGCCTGCTGCTGCTGGCTGGCTGCGTGTTGTTGGTGTTTCATGGCTGCTGGGTGGTGTTGCAGAGGGCTGTGTGAAGTTTGACATCAAGGGCCGCAGAAGAAAAAAGCCCAAGGGAGACAGGCAAGTCATGTGCTGTATTGCAAATCTCAATACAATATAATTCATTATTTTCTTATCATACTTGATGATTTTTAAATGACATTTGCCATTTAACTGATTCACAAAGCTATCTGTATATCTATATAATTTTCTCAACCATTTCAGAATTTCCTCCACAATGATGTTCTAAATGAGCATGCTTCTGCCATTCATTGAGTGTGTAGCTTGTTGCTGTGTCCCTGGTGCTGTGTGCGGCTGTACCTTCCTAGGAGAGCAACAAAATCGGGAAGCCTTTGCAAAGCACAGCGATGTTGGGGCAAATTTATAAATGAAACCGCAAAGACATCCAAATCCACCTGCTGAGCAGAGTGTAACAGCAACTGTTGTGATCAAGCAGCCGGCAATCACTTGTTACGTTGTATTTGTATTACAATCGTGGCTTGTATGTACTAGGAAGAATTACGTGTTAGTTTTTTGTGAACATGTAGGCCCAGCCAGCAGCGGCACTATCCCCCAGGCCGGCGGCTGCTGTTTCATGTGCTGAAGGGCATGCCCCGGCTGCAGCTGTCACTGGAGGGATTGCCAGCTGAAGCAGCAGCAGGAGAGCTGATGAAAGTGCAGGTGCGTGTCCATACGCGCTGTGTTATTATCATTGAAATATATATTATATTGTTATTATCTCTTCCTCACTATATTAACTCTTATTTCATTATGGTATATTATTGTGTTATGACAGTGTATCATTTTACTGAATGTTTATTGTGTAATCTTGTTATGTTACTTCTGTGTATCTACCAATATGTTATGACACAGTGACATGTCATATAACAGTGTCAGTGTTGTTGCAGCAGGGCTCAGCGATGCTTTGTTGCAAGACTCTTATTATACTATTTGAAGCTTTGCTTGGTCTGCAGGCTGCAGCAGGTGGCAGTTGCCTTCAAGGTCCTGTTTGCAGTTAAAGCACTCATGCAGCAGTTCATCCACAAACCTGGCGTGTCCGCTGCCGCTGCTGCTGCTGTTGTAGGTGAATGTGACCAATGTTGGTCTAGCAGCAGCCCGCAATCTAAAGGTTGCCATCAGCAGCCCCTCTGTTGCCTTGGCAGCAGCAGCAACAGCTCAGGGCGCGGCAGCAGCAGCAGTATCAGGCAGCGGTGATGTTTGGCAGCAGTTACAAGGTGACAAATTACTAAGTTTCGAGGTCCAGCACTTTCTTTCTTCTGCAACCTGATCAATGCTATGTTGGTGTGTTTGTTTTCCAACTATGGTTTTTGCCTACTTTGTTTTCAGCTGGCCATCAGATGCAACCACATGTACAGTCTCTGTCTGCATCTACTCATCTGAGTCTGAAGCCTTATATTTACTTACTTAGTCCACATCTGTTCTGCATTCCATCATGCCTATTAGAGACTGCATGGGAAAAGGAGTTTACATTGCCAAAATTCTGTTTTTCTCTTTCTGTGCTTGTTGTCCTGATGCAGCTGCTGATTGTGTGATTCAGCCTCTGCGCAACAAAGCCATCCACCGGCGACACCAGTCCAGTGGAGCAGCGCTGACATCAACTTCAACAGCAGCAGCAGCAGCAGCAGCAGCAGTGCCCAACAGAGGCTTCTCAGAAAGCGGCACAGCAGCAGCAGCAGCAGCAGCAGCAGCAGGCGGTGTAGGGCCAGGAGACGGCTTGCAGCAGCACATGCCACATGTTCACAGCATGCCATCAGTAGCAGCAGCAGCAGCAGCAGGTGGTGACAAACATAGTAGTATGCCTGTTGGGGGTGGGGCGGGTCCTTTTGGCTCAGCCCCTCCTCCTGCTGCTGCTGCTGCTGGTTCGGCAGCAGTGTTTCAGGTGGGACAAGATCCAGATCAGCAATTGGAATCTGGACAGACAATAACAGTTCCCATGTGGATTCATATTCCACAGCAGCCAGGCAGGTTTACTTTCCAGTGTGTGTGGTATTGTGAGCCATCAGCTGCTGCTGCTGCCATGAGATACCGGGTGTTATTAACACATCACAGTGTGTTAGTAACAAGCCTGCTGGATCTTCAGCCGTCAGTGAGCCCCTGTGTGAAAGATCTTCATAGGTATGACTTGAGGCTGGAGGCTGCATGCAGCAAGGTGAGGCATCTGGGACCCTGATATGTATGTGTTAGCACAGATAACCCAATATGATGTTTGAAGGATCAACAATGATTGAGTGTAGATATAAATTTCACAGGGTGGTCATCTGCAGGTTGTGAAGGGCATTTACAATTTTGACATGATAATGCCTTTCCTAGACTTCAACACTTCTAGATCTGATGCAACAACTCTGAACCAGACGCTTAGTGGCCCTAGAGCCCCAGCAATCTATTTGCTTGCACAGCAAGGACTATGTGCGACTTTACCTTGACACAATAAACTGCCTGTGCTCCGACTCTGAACCACACTGAATGACTCATTGGGTCAGTTGTACAGAAATACCACCTGATAATGCTTATCAATGAAGTCATTAATAAGCATCATCAGGTGGTACTTCTGTACAACTGGCCCAGTGATTCAAATGATTGGGGTGTCTTGAATCGTACATTCAAAGACAGACATCAGCTTTTCATAGCACATAGCACTACTCGTAAAGATGTTCATAAATCTACTACTGCTGCTGCTGCTGCTGCTGCTGCTGTTGCTACAGGATGCTGGTGGTGGTGTTTTGATCCTGCAGCAGTTGGATTGTGTCACGTCAGGTGCAGATGCTGGCTGGAGACTAGCAGATTTCACTGTGGGAGGGACTTCAGGTGACAATGCTGCTGCTGCTGCAGGTTGTTGCCAGCAAGATGGGCATACACACTCACAAACCATGTGTGAGATTGGCAAGCAAGCAACCCAAACTTGTTTTCTGAAAAAACAACGATCGGCAAGCAAGCAAGCACACGAGCAAAAAGATGTAACACACTATATGTAACACCCCCTATGCATAAACTATCAGCAAGCAAGCAAACCAACTCAACAAACCAGCAAGGAAGCAAGGAAGCAACAAACCAGCAAGCTACTAGGCGAAAATGGTGTCTTAAGCTGCTGGATTCTGAACATCTGGCTGTTGTTGTGCAGAGTTGGGACAGACCTGGCCGGCCAAATTCTGACTGGCCTTGTGTTCCTCCTAAGAAGAATCTAAATCCTGACTGACTGGTTTCTCCTGGCGTCATGACATGCAGGTGCTGCTGCTGAGCGGTCCTTGTGCCCAGGGCTCAAGATGTCACCTGGTGACAGTTATACACACTACGTCCAACTCATATCACCTGCAGCAGTCACTTCACCAACACAAACGGCAGCCAGCACTCCTGCCAGCAGTAGCCAAGCCCACGCAGTGCCTTGGCAGAAGGGTCCGCTGCAGTACTTCTATGCAAGTGGGGCAGGTCCTCCTGCTGCTGCTGCTGCTGCTGATGGCAGCAGTGGTAGAGTGATTTCAAAACAAGCAGCAGCAGCAGCAGCAGCGCCGGCACCAGGAAATGCGAAGTTGCCTCTGGTAGCTGAACCACCTGTAGATCTTCTGGTACTGTGGCGGTACGAGCCCACTGCTGCTGCTGCTGCTGTTAGCCTTCCTCATCAGCAGCAGCAACAGCAGCGGGTGCGTGCAGGGTTTGTATCATGTTATAATTTGTGTGCAGCACTGCAGCTGAACCCCATTCGCATGACAGTAGATAGTCCAGGGCTTAAGACTCCTGTAAAACACGACTTCAGGGCAGCTTCAGTGTGCATTGTGCCCTTGAAACTCAAATTGCGTAACTGCGGTGTTACCAACGTGTCAGTAACAGTCAGGGCATCAGCTGCTTGGGAGGGGGTACCAACAGATCACGCCTGGTTTGCTACACAATCAGCACCAGGGAGCAAAATCAGCGGGCTTCTGGGCCCTGCTGCTGCCGCTGCTGCTGGCAGCAGTACAGTTGGCAGCTCCCCACGTATAGCAGCAGCAGCTGACGCTTCTGTTGTGTCAGCAGCAGCAGCAGCAGCAGGTCCAGGGCTGCCCCCTAGGCCCAAGACACCAGGTACTGCTGCTACTGCAGCAGCTGCTGGAGGGTTTATTATCCCAGGCGCCGGACTTGTACCTGGCGGTTTAGTAGCAGGTGCTGCTGATGGTTTAGGTGCTGTGCTCGGGGGTTTAGGTGTTAGAGGTCCTTCACCGTTACGAGGCCAGTCCCCAACGCGTGGCAATGACAGCAGCAGCAGTGGCAGCAGCCCTGCCGCAGCTTCAGGACCCTTCAGCAGCAGCAACAGTCACCTTACACCAGCAGCAGCGGCTGCCACGGACAGCCCTAAAGCTGGCACCCCTAGATCTACTGCTGCTGCTGCTGCTGCTGCTGTCCAGGCTGGGTTGCCTCCAAGTGGTGAGCATATCTGGTGTGGGCCCACGTGTGTTCCTTTCAGGGGTATAGCACCAGGCGGGTGTGTTGAGGTGGTTTTGCAGGTTGGGGTTTTCAGGCCTGGGGTTTATGTGTTGGATGATTATGGGGTTGATTGGAGCTGTGAGGGTTTTGGACAAGGGGGGAGGGTGCCACAGGGCAGTAAGGTTGGGGAAGCTATTGTGCTAAGGGTTGAGGCAGTGTAGACTGTAATGCAAAGCTCAGCATGGTTTGTTGTTGTCCGCTTCTGAAGTGGGGCGCGGAGCGAATGGCATGGTTGCTATCATAGCGGCGCTGATGGGCAATTACAGATGCAATGCAAAGCTTGAAGGGGTGGGTCCCTTAAGGGTGTTGGCTGCCTCAGGCATGTGATATTATTGAGGGCAGTGCATAGGTCAGCTTTGTTGCAGGTTTCAGGCCCACAGCATATCTGCTGTCCAACAGCTATTGTTGTCGGCCACGTAGTGCATGCTGGCCAGCGTACCAATGCCATGGGAGAGGAAAACTAGTCTGTGCAACCGGCTGGTCTCAGTGCAGTTAATACAACAAAACGATAAGCACTGTTGAGACTGGATTATGCGCAAAGCATCATCTTTGATTGAATCTTTATCATCTCCCACATCCAGCAAAATATTGGTGGTTGGCCCTCAACAGCTCCTTCCAGGTGTCACTGCCTTCGCTCTGTGTTGGCGGTCTCACAGCGCTTTGTGCCGCCAGCTACTGTCTCAATCAAGAACTGTTACTTATTCCATTGAGTATCACACATTAGCAGCCTCTCAGCCGGAGGTCACTAGCCTGGCGAGTCCCCACACAGGGTGTGACACGTCGTCATGTTATCTGTCCATACGTCCGTGGGGTGACATGCATTGCCCACTCCCTGGCTTCACAACAAGTAATTTTCACGTGTAGAGTGATATTTTGAAGGACTGCTACTGGAGGGGACGCGCCCACACTTTTAGTACAGTAACTCTGCAGCAAACATAAGCCAGTGTACTTTCCTTGCGAGTTGAAACTGTGTCGAAGCATGCCCTTATAACGCTTTCAAAAACGTTGTTGAGCTTACTCAGAGCCGTGCGAACCAATTTAGCTGGGAGATGAAGGATGCAGGGGACAGTGCTGGCAGCATATTGAACGGCTGCCAACTGCGAGTTGGATGTGCTCTTCTTGCAAAGAAGGTGACCCCCGTGGGCAATCTTGAACGGGAGCTATGTCATTGCAGCTCCCCAACACCTGTCTGCTGCCTTTAATCCTCTCTTATCATTATTAGTTTGCATATCAAACGTAACAAGGGGCAACGTCGCTGCCAGCCTCGCGTGCGGCCCACTTATGGCACATTTGCGCTCAATCAATGGACTTGCAGGTGGCTAGGTACCTCACGCCCCGTATGCTGCAGACAGCAGCTGCGAATGGCATTGAGCTTATCCAGATTGACTTGACGAGGTCTCTGCTGGAACAGGGGCCATTTCACGTCATCATACACAAGCTCAGGCCAAATGCAGGTGTGTTGAGAGAGGCACAGGTGACCATCAACATTTGCCGTCCCTACTCCAGGTGTAAACTCACCCACACTACCTAGCTGTTGATTACAGATCAGGACCCTTGGCTCCAGTGTCTTTCTTTGTCCAAGGGCGTCAGTACTGCATGTTTTAGCAGCGTAGTAGGTCTTGCTGGGAGCATCAGGCTTTCAGCCTCTATTATGCACACATTCCGTCTTTGGACGCCGGATAGTGTGTCCATCAAGCCAGATCACCAGCCATCTCCGGAGCTGTTGCCTCCCTATGTATTCACAGTCGTGCTACTGCAAGACTGTTGTGCTGCACCCAACACATGATGGTTCTGTCCTGGTCAGAGGCACAGCACAACAGCAAGACATTGCTGGCTTTTCAAGGGCTTTGTTCTCCTACTGATTTCTATTATTTACCTGGCTGGTGCTGTCGTGCAGGTTGGGAGCGCATGCTGCAAGAGTACAAAGCAGCACACCCAGAAGTCTGCATCATAGACAGGCTGGACAGGATCAAAGCTCTGCAGAACAGAGCCACCATGCTCACTCCATTGCAAGGCAACGGCGTCACACTACAGCAGCCACAAGCCCTGCGGGACCATCAACAACATCAGCACCATCAGCAGTCACCACATCATCAGCATAAGCAGCAAACTGCCACACCCCAGCAAGTCCGAGTTCAAGCTCCCCTGCAAGTTGAAATCCCAGAAGGTGCAACTGAAGCAGAAGCTCAAGCAGCACTCTCAGCAGCAGGTCTTGTTCCACCTCTGCTGTGCAAGCCTCTGTGGACAGATGGCCGGGAGGGCAGTCATGGGCTCGCTGTTCTGCATGACCTTGAGGCGCTGGGCAGGTTGTTGAGAGGAGCTGTCAGCAGCGAATTTAAACCGCCGCTGGTTGTGCAGCAGTTTGTTGAACATGGGGGAGTGCTGTTCAAGGTGGGTAGCTAGCAGCCAGCAGCAGGACAACAGACAGTAGAGGCATCAGCTGGCTAGGTGGTGGGACATTCGTTCATTGTTTGGTGACATCCTTGTGTCAGTTGGCTGTGGCTACTAGGCAATAGAAGCAGTAAGGTGGCCTTTCTGACCAGTAGAAGCAGTAAGGTGGCTTTTGTTGGCCAGGCGGCCCTAGGAATGGCTACTGGTGCACTGTTGAAAGAGGGGAGCGGGCTTCTTGGGTCCTCTGTGATCTCCAAGGAGCACCACTGGCCAGCGGTGTCCCTGGCGGGGGGGGGGGGGGGGGGGAATTGTGTGGAAGGATGGCCCACCCCAAACAGGAACCAACTACGGGGGCCATACAAACAGACGGCCAAAACCCCCAATAACGCCGCCGCTGGCACCACCAACATCTAAAAAACAAACATCATCTAACTTTCAGCCCAAAGGGAGCGCCAAGGGGGGGAGTCTATCTG
>JABEVS010000001.1:604975-668354 GCA_018290735.1 Coelastrella sp. MACC-549 | reverse complement strand
GTGTGTGGTAGCTGTCGGCTTTGGTGGTGGGCTAAAGAAAAGAAGGGACTGGGGGAGGGGCCGCGGATGATCAGATGAAGCGGGGTGGGGGTGTTGGGTGGGCCGGGGGGCGAGGGGAGTGTGGTGGTGCGGCGGGGTTGGGGCGGGGGCGCGGTGTGCGTGGCCTGATTGGTGGGGAGGGAGGCGGGGCGGGGGGGGGGGGGTGGGGGGGGGGGGGGGGGGGGAGAAGAAGAGGATATGTGTTGCAGGATTGCACAGCACAATCATGAACCAACTACCGAGGGCCATCAACAAAGCAGCAGAAGACTCCAATCAAGCTGCTGCTGGCAGCATCTACACAGCAATAACAGACTTCAATCAAGCTTTCAGCAGCATGGGGCAGCAAGGGGAGGGTGCTTTTTGTGAATCTGCCCTCTTGTGTCCCGGTTTCTTGAAATGCATGGAGTCAACATGGCTCAGTGCTTCCTTTGTGCACGGCAAGACCACGGTGCTGAACTGCACAGAGGGAGCACTGAGCCGTGTTGACTCCATGCATTTCAACTGTTTTTCCACCATCTCATAACCAGTCTTGACTCTTCAATATGTCGTCTTCAACAGCAGATCTGGTGTTTTGCTGCTTTGGTGTTTTCAGGTGTATGTGCTTGGGTCCCAGACTGTGGTGACAGCTCGACCTAGTCTGGGAGAAACAGTACTGGAAGCCGAACAGGGAGTGCAGCAGCTGCCACGCATCAGCTGCGTATCCGTCTTTGGCAAACAGCACCTGCAGCAGCAGCAGCAGCAGCAGCCAGTGCTGGCAGCAGCAGCAGCAGCCTGGAAGCCTCCCGCACCTGCTACTGCTCTGTGTCCACCTGATTGGGTTACTGCTGCGTTGGCGGCAACACTGCGGCAGGAACTGGGGATGCAGCTGTTCAATTTTGATCTTATCGTCCCTGAGCAGCAGCAGCAGCAGCAGCAGCAGCAGGAGGAAGTTGTTGGGCTGCAGTCTCACCTGGGGGATGCAGACCAACAGTTGGCAGTTGATCAGGCACCCCCGGTTTGTTATGTGGTAGACATTAACTACTTCCCTGGGGTGGACAAGCTGCCAGACTTTGAGCAGCGATTTGTTGCATTTCTGAAGGCAGCAGCTGCTGAAGGGAGGTGTGACGCTGCAGGTGTCGACCAGCAGCAGCAGCAGGAGGGCGTGCTGCAACAGTCGCAGCAGCACAAGCAGGTGGAAGTGCTAAATCTGGTACAGCAGCAGCAAGGACAAGTGCTGCTGGGTAAGCCTATGCATGATGTGCCAAAGTCAACAGCGGCGGCTGCAGCGCCAGCAGCAGCAGCAGCAGGATGCAGGGCAATGAGGCATAGCTGGAGCAATGGAAGCACCTGCAGCAGCACCAGCGGTGGCCGTCTTGCTGGGTCCTTCAACTCTAGCTTCTCAGCTGCTGGCAGCAGCAACAGCAGCAGCAGCAACCAAGGTGGCCTCAGCAGGAGCAGCAGTAGTGGCTGTGAAAGCTATACCAAACACCACAAGCAGCAGCAGCAGCAACAGCAGCATAGTTTGCTTCTGCAGCAGCAGCAGCATCGGCAGCATTCACGGCACCATGCTCACAATCATAGCGGGGTGTTGGCTGGCGGTTTAGATGCTGCAGGTGTCGGGGTTTTGGGATCAAGTCCACCTCAGTTACAAGTAGCTGGCTGCAGCTGACTCTTGACTGCTTAGAGTGGCACAGAATGCCATGTGTGATATGTGCCCGGGTTCAAATCCCACATGGCGCAGTTTTGTTTCACAGGGCCGAGGTGTGCTGTCGTCACAGCTGTCAGTGCAGCTGATGATACAGTGTGTGTTGCTGTGGGGCTGCTGCTGCATATAAGGTTCTAATCTGTCAGCTGCTGCTGCTGATTGCATATGTTGATCTGCGGGTTGCCCCATTAGTTCAACATCAGCTGTATCAAGAAGACCATGACTCCATCATGCTGCTTGTGTCCTTGCAGCAGCAGCAGCAGCAGCATATGCAGCAGCAGTTGTGGATGTGTTGATATGCTGTCTGCAGTTGACGTTTTTCTTCCCAGACAGTGCATGCTGATGACTACTCTGATCTCTTTCCAGACAGGGCATGCTGATAGCAAAATTTTGTGTGTGCATGCAGTCCCCACAGCAAGCAAGCGAGTCAGCGGTGAGGGGCCATGCTTGTGGATGTATTGTGTGTGTTTGATCAATATTGTCTGTGTTGTATTCCTAAGTCTACATAACCCATGGGTTGAAACAGGATACATTGGCTCACAAGGGTGCCTTGTCACAAGCGTGCAATGTGATTTTGGTCTTTGTTTACTTATTCTGACATTCCAGATTTTGCGTACGTTTGGCCTGCAGGCAACCAGTCTGACTGAGTTGGTGTTGTTGTGGGCCACAGTCCTCGAATGGGGCGGGGCGTGAACACACACACACACACATACACACACACTTACATGTGTGTGTGTATGTGTGTGTTGGGTACTTACATGTGTGTGTTGGGCAGTAGACACCAGACAGCGGTTTAGGTATTTTGGTTAAGGCGCTGGGCCTGAGGATCAGGAGGAGACGTGTCCTCCAGCTTGTACTGCTGCAACATGGTATGGACAGTGCTGTGCTGCATGTGGCAGTTTTCAAACTGAACAGTCCTGCAGTATGGGGTGACTTCAGGCAGCATGTTGCAGCTGGTGCCAGCAGCAACCAGAGGCGAGGTGTGCTGTGCTGCTGCATGATGGCTGTCCAGATGTCGTGTTGCGGGTAAAAAAAGCAGTCCTGCCAACCTGCTGACTGATTGGGCAGGCAGCCTGCTGTAAGGTGGAGGATGCAGCTAGGTGGCCTGCTGAATGAGGACACCACAATTTCACAGAATGTGATGTCTGTAGGCTGCTCTGTATTCTCATGTATCCTCTTGTATCTTCCTTTTCTGCAAGACATGTGTGTTTGTGTGTGATGGGGTTGGGGGTGAGGTTTTTATGCACACGAGCTGGGCATCACCTGCATGTAAGCACAGAGTGTGTACACAAGAGTTTGTGTCCCACCAGCTGGGCGTCACATGCAGTCGCACCACAGTGAAGTGGTGTGACGTTGCTGATTGTGCAGCCTGCATGTACATAGAAGTGTGTATGGACTGCATATACATCTGATATGCGTTTGAGTTTGTGTTCATGCACGGAGTGACGACTAGATGTTTTCTTTTTTTCCAGAGGCCAGAGGTGTTGGTAAAAGGGAAAGCTCCGATTGCTGCACAGAGCTGCTGATGCTGATGCTGAGCAGCCGTGATGCTGCAATCCCAGTGCCAGTGTTCCCTGCACTTTATTTTACAAGGGTGTGTACCTGCAGAGGACTATGTAGTTTCGGATATATTTTAGGTGGTGGATGGCTATAACAGCAGTCACCAGTCGCTTGAGTGCCTCACAGTCTGCTCAGATGATGGTCACCTCTACTTGTGGAGTCAATACTGACAAGGTTTTGAGACATGATGTTACATACAGGGTGACAAACAACAATCGTACTTGATATCTGTGTAGCAACATATTTTGAAAAGTTTTTTTTTTCTCCTTGACACATGTAGATGCGTTCCAGGAGTTGGAGTGTCTTCACAGCTGCCGACTTTTTCTACAAACAGTATGAAGCAGCTGTTTTGTATCTAGCAGTGTATCTACAACCAACTAGCAGTACTTTGCAGCGCCAACCACTAGTGGCTGGCCACGAGTTGCCAAGGCATTGATCATCATTGATCATCATTAATTTTCATTGCCAAGGCACTAACTGCCAGGGCCAAGGCACTAATGGCCAAGGCATTGATCATCATTGATATCATTGATGATGATTGCCAAGGCACTAAGCGCCAAGGCCAAGGCACTAATGGCCAAGGCATTGATCACTATTGATCATGAGTTTTTTGGTGCTCCATTGCCTTTCTTCTGTGGCTGGTTGTGTAGGGGTGGCAAGGCCAATTGGAAGTGTTGGCCCACCAACTCAAAGCACTTTACCTTACACCAGTGTTGGCAGGCCGCGACTTGAAGGGATGGCAGGCCAATCTGAGAAGTGCTGCACATATGATGGTCAGCTCCTGCTGGTGCTGACTGAGCTGTTTGTCTAACTCATGTTGGTGTGCGAGGTGCTGCTCTCATGCAAGCACACGGGCATTTACAACATGATTTTGCCTCTCGAATGTGTCTTAGATCTGCTTGAACTGTTGCAGGCATGTGGGAAAAGCATGTTGAATGCATGCTGCAAGCAGCACAGCCTCAAGGTGGTGTCTGTACATACTTGCTCTTATTTCTGTCCACAGTGCCACGTGGCACTTCAAGTGAGCTCACTCACCTCGAGGTGTTTGTGTCCAGCATCGTTCTGGGCATGTCGTGCATTGGCGGGGTGTGTTGGTGTGCTTTCCTATCAACCAAGTGTGGTGATGGCAGTGTTGCTGTGGCTGCAACAACAGTTGTCAAGCATCAGTAGGATTACTAAATGCACTTGTGGGATATACTGCATGTGCAAGCTGCCAACAGCTATGAAGCGTGCATGTGGGGCTGTTATCAAAGGCCGCCTATCACGCCGTAGAATTGCCTGCTAGGAAGCATGTTGAGGGATTTAGGTGAGCAGTAGTTGGCAGGTGTATTGCTGCAGGCTTTCCGGGTAGTTCTGCTTGTTCACTGTTTGTAGCAGGGTTGCGGCACAGTTTGCTTCACCTGTTTGATTTCTAGCATGGCTGTGGTATGGTTGCAGCTTGGTATCATCATAATAGGACACTGACATCTAGTAGAACATTGACAGTCAAACAGGTGCTGATCTGTATGCGTTGTTGCTTGCTGTTTGTCCTGCTTGCTGATTTCTGCCATCATCACAGCCCTGGTCCAGCAGCTGTCATCCACCACCAAGGTTCACTGGTGCACCTCCTACCTGGGTTGGATTGCTGTCACGGCTTTCATGAACCCAATTTAATAGATGCTGGTATGGGCTTCACGTTTGACCATCGTCTGAATATCAGATACCTGCTGATGGGCTTCTTGAGCCGTGCACAGGCAAATTTTACACCAGTAGACATCCAAGGTTGCAGTTGCTGATCTGGGCCAGCTGAAGCATTGCATGCATTTGTATGGTTGATTCCATCAGCAAGTTGCTCTATCTGCACTGATTTTGTAGTTGCTGTCTGCCAGAGCTGGGTTAGGTGGCATTGTGCAGTAGTAACACTGATCATTATCTGCACCACAATGGTGGTTTGATTAGCAGTGCTGACCGCTGGCAGCCTGCATTACTCAGAGGGCCGGGTAACCTTTTTATCCTCCTTGAAGAAAAGTCAGAGGACTGTTTTGCCACAGCATGATACCGACAACTTAGCTCTTGGGAAGTGTCTGATCAGACATGCATGATGACTGAAAGGCTCCATGACATAACCGTTATGGCATGTGGTAGATGATGATGAGTAGCACTGCAGCAGCTATGCCAGGTGGATGGCTTTATCAGGCTACAGCTCCCGCGGATCCGGTGCGGCTGTTTGGTTTCAGGAGGTTGCTGGCAGGTTCCAACCTACAGTAGGTATTCAGCAGCTTGGAATCCAGCGACCTAGGGCGTAACGGGTCTGGCGCTTGCGATGATGTTTGAACGTGTTGACACGAAAGCAAGAGAGCACTAATCTGCAGCTGTATGTCGGCCTGTGGAGCCTACGAAGGCGGGCAGCATCGCTTCGCTTTACGGGACGGAAGTGAGACATCAGCACGATGACAGAGCATAGAGTGCAGCTCGCGTCAATTTTCAGACGTGGTGGTCATAAACAGGAGCTGCTCGGCAATGAAGCATTGCCAGAACAGCAGGAGCTGTCGCAGCAGCTGCAGCAACTCGCAGTTGCCTGGGCGCTGCCTAAAGCGAAGTAAGCCCTGCCGCAGTCAGTGTGCCGATTCCTATACCAATACAGCAATGCTATCAGCTGCTGGAAGGTGCTTTTGACGTTAGAAACACCTACAATACAGGAAGGGGTTGGGGGCTGCTGTATGGAGGCCACTGCTTGGCGCATTTGAAGTAATCAAACGCGGTTCGCACCAGTACCATGGCCAAGGTGAAACTCCATTCGTGTAAATACTTGTGAGGAGAATGGGGACAAACACTGAGGAGACTTGACGTTTGTTTGGCACTGTGTGTTGTCTGTGCATGAAAAACACGCAGGAAAGCAGCGTGCCAGAAGATTATGAGGCACAGCATTAAATCATAAAGCAGCCCACTGCTTGGCGCGTTGGCACAGTATTACCACTTTACCATTAATTATGTGATATGCCATACGCGTTGAACATGCATTTTGGACAAAAAGTGCAGTGTGAGATCAACAAGCCTGTTTGATTTGTACATGGTGTGACCTGCAAAGGGTGATCTGAAGCATTTGTTCACTATGTGCCCAATTCATTCATCTGCATTGAACACAGAACAACACAAATCAGATGTATACAGATAATTTGTTCTAACCAGCAACCTGTTGCGGCACTGGATGTAATTTGGCAGGTTTCATGCGCAACAAGAGGCTGTACCTCAACATCGAGGAAGCTGTGTGAGTGGCAGCAGCAGCAGCAGCAGCAGCAGCAGCAATGACAGCAGGAGTAGCAGCAGTGATAATGACAGCAGCAGCGCCAGCAGCAGGAGGGTAGTCTTGCTTGCATTCTCTGTGTTGATGACAGACGCGATGTGATGTTTGTCCTAATGACAGCAGGAGTGCCATCACTGATATATCATTGTCCAAGCCATCTACATGACTTACTGTGTGATGTTGTGTCACCCAATAAATAATATCTGTAAGGTGTTACAATCTTTGTCATACCCTGTTTGGTTGTTGAATACATAAATTTTCTGATGGCAAACAGGTTTTTGATGGACCAGTGCGTGCTGCTGCTGCTGCTGGAGTCTGATAATGGGCAGCAGCAGCTGCTGTCTATGCAAGAAGCAATTCACATGATGGTAAGAAATTTCCTTGTTTTACATTGTATTGCGCTTGGATTAAAGTTCCAATATCTCATGTTCTATGTATCAGTTTCAGTATGTTTATTCCAAAGTATTATAGTCCTGGATTACAATAAATCAAGGGTAAAACAAGGTTGCTGGGCACATATTGCTCTCACCCACTGTGGTACATACTTGGGGGGCCATGTTTCAAGATTGTTGTGCATGTACACCTTGGTTCATTTACTATGTCTTCCCCTTTTTGCCTCACCATTTCAGGTATCAGCTTTTGAAACCAATTGCAGCCGCCGTGCATTCATTTCATAAGCAGCAGTACCAGCCAGTTGAACAATGAGTCTTCTTATTTTTTATGATAATATGCGAATAATCTGCAGACATCAAAGATGCCCAGTCATAATGCAATTATGTCAGTAAACTTGCACCTCTATGAAATTGCTTGTCACAACTGTATGACAGCTGTCTCGGACTAAAGTGTGCGTATGATTATCAAGATCATGTTACAATATTTCTCTCTCTTCAAAGACACAAAATACATGTTTATGCTTTCAGGTTCATCTGGGCGTGTCTCAAGATCGACTGCTGGTGCTGAGTCACCTCTGTCGCCTCGGCTTTCATGTCAAAAGGTAAAACTGACATGACTGCTATGCTGATGCGACAACAAAAAACGCACATGCTGCAATGCTGATGCGACAACAATAATCAGAACAAGTATTGTGACGACAATATAAATTATGCGAATGTCATGTCTGGATTGTGTCTGAAAGGCCGGCTTTGGTCTGAACTTGTTTCAGGTGTGCCGGACTTGACATTATTGAAAAGTGACGATGTGTGCATGACAGGTTTCTTTCCAATTCTTGTTGAAAAATGCTGAATCATTGATTAAATTGCTTCTATGATATATTCACGCATGCTCGCAGGCACCCTGCTTGCTGGCAGGTACAAACAGATCAATACCCAGCAGCAGCAGCAGCAGCAGCAGCAGCGTGGTGGCAGCAGAATCCAGCATGGAGGAACACAGATGGACTGCCACTGCTCATAACAAACACAAATTGTGCAGCAGCAGCAGCAGCAGCAGCAGCAGGTGGTGATGATGATGATCAACAGCAGCAGCAGCCAGCCCGTAGTGTCGCAGACCTTGATGCTGCACTGCAGCAGCTAGAGCAGCCGACAGAAGGTATGTGGAGATCATCGTCAGCAGCAGCACCACCACCACCACCACCAGCAGCAGCAGCAGCAGCAGCAGATCACAAGCTATCAAGGAAGAAGCGGAGAGTAGATGCTGCAGCAACCGCAATGGGTGTGGACATTCAGCAGCAGCAGCAGCAGCAGCAGGTGAGCTGGTGGATAGTATGTGAATAGTTGACATGCCTGCACATCCTAGCAGCTGCTGCAGGCAAGCTAGCAGCTGCTGACTGCTGATGTATCATGAAACGTCCCGTCTCAACAAACGCCGCTGCTGCTACTGCTGCTGCTGCAGGTGTTGGCCAGTGGCAAGTGGTGGGCAGCTGTCCCATGTTGGCTACAGCAGCAGCAGCAGCAACAGCAACAGCATGAATCTGCACCAGTAGTTGCAATGGAAAGAAGCGGGAACAGCTCACAGGATAACACACAGTTCCCTGATCAACAGCAGCAGCAGCAGGAGCAGGAAGAGGTCATGATAGCATTGCTGCTGGGTGTACAGCTGCAGCAGCAGTTTCCAAGTCTAAGACCGCTGCCTACGTATCAACCACACAACAGGACAGATCATGACCTCCTTCAGCAGCGGCAGCAGCAGCAGCAGCAGGCTCAACAGCAGCAGCAGGGCCAAGAGCAGCAGCAGCAGCAACAGCAGCAGCAGGCAGAACAAACAGTGACGAGTGACCAACATCATCATGATCATAGTGACATTCAGCAGCAGCAGCAGCGGCGGCAGCAAACAGATCAGGGGCAGAATTCAAGCTTGACAACGCATGACTTGGTGAGAGAGAGGCTCAGGGGCCCTTGTGGAAATAGAAACACTCAACACAAAAATATCGGATTTTATACATCTGCAAATAATGTGTCATATATTATATCTGTAGTATATTATATCTGTAGTATTATGTGAGATATCTATAGTGCCTATCTAGATGATATCATTTGGAAGTTGAAAATGTTATTTAACAGTATATCTGTTGTTATAACATGACAGGTGTATGATGTGTTGCCTGTTGACCCCAGCTTCAGCCACTACACTCCACCAGCACCCCATCTCAGCATTGCCATGCCTAAGCCAGGCTGTGAAGACATACCTAACCTGGATGACCTGCTACAACTTACGGCAGCAGCAGCAGCAGCGCCACCAGCAGCAGCGGCAGCAGGAGGAGTGCAGTCTGTAAGGGTTTGTAACAAGAGTGTGATGGTTGGTATTCCGGATGGTGGTGATGTGAATTTTTATGAGCTGAGGCCTGTACAGCTCATGAATATGCTCACCAATGAGCACTGAGATCATTGACACCCATTGTAGGTGTATAAATTCTGACCAATGTTTGACCTTCAAGTGTTTCCTGGGAAAAAAGCATTGCAGCATCATTGGGCTTGCAATTTCAACTCTATGGAGCTCCTGATGAGCTCTCCGGGTGTAGTCTAGCACTGCTGCAAGCCAATTTTACGGGTGTTGCAGGCGCAAGCATTTGTTGGCACTCCACCCCTGTGCCATAGGCAGATACAACTGAGGACTGTGTTTATCTGTGTGGCTGCTTTCCTGTTGACAACACACACAAGCGTAATCTGAAGGATTGTTATAGTATACTACCGGTTATGTGGTTGCCGTCAAGCAGGAGCAGCAGAGGTTACATGGTACCACCTGATCTTGTTTATTGTCCGGAACGGCAGGGTGCATGTACAGCCTGTGAGACCCCCTGCCCCTGTTGGGTACCAGCACAAAGCCTTGCTGCTCCAGTTCCCTCACGAACTTATGCGCCTCCATTGGCTTGGGCATTGTGTGGCACCTCCACTGTGATATCCACAAACTCAACACTCACGGCCTCCGGATCCTCATTTTGAACATCCACCAGCTTTGGCAAGGTGAAGGACTGCTTGATCAAGGTGCCGTGCTCTAGGGCGTAGTCCAAGTACACCTGAAGGCCCTCTATGAGATCGTCCTTGGCCTCTTGGTGCGTGGCTCCTGACCCACCAACAGCAGGGCCCCCTGGGAAGTAGCCGCCCCACACCTGCTCCTCTTCCGCTGCTTTGGTAAACACTGCGGCGAACTTGAATGTACGGATATCCGGGGCGGCTGAAGACTAGGTTGAGCTGGGCTGCCCGCAGCTGCTGGATGGGCTGCGGTGAGGGGATAGATGACGAGGGCAGGTGAGGCTGGAAGCAGGGCGCCGTCCGTGTCAGCATCCTGCAGGCATCCTTGCAGCTGCAAGCCAATGGTGTTTGCGTGAGACTAACGCTATGCACCAAGCTCTAGCACAGTCTAGGTGAAGCAATCAACCGAGGGAGCCGTGCATGGAGCAGCTATCAGTCACCTGGCATCGCGGTTGAACCAACGTACAGGTAGGATGTATCCGAGGGCACGCAAACGGTCAACAAGCCAACGCTTGGAAGGAGCAGGGTACCCAGGAGCAGGAAGCCGAACGGTACAAGACAGGTTGTCAATCGATAGTATGCTGCCAGACAATGAATGTGAATGAGAATTGCTACAATGAGATGACCAGGCGGAGCATGTGAACACATAACATGTTACCTTATCATTGGGACGTTTAAGCTGCATTGCCCTCAGAGGGCTCCTTGTTCCACCATAGAGGTGTCCATTCTGTGTTGCTGGAAGCAGAACGGGCCCCAGCCATGCACTTCAGGCCTCTGCGAGTGCAGCTGCAGCTTGACAGTATACATCGACGTCCGCTGCAGTTGGGGTCCCAGCATACAGCTACTACTATATGAGCTTTGTAAAGCGTGACCGTATGCCCTGCCTGAAGTTTTGAGGCATGGCAGGAAGGTCTCAGGATCCGATCCTACAGGCCACAGTCACGGTTGGGCAGGTACACCATCAGACATCACCATGAGCAAAAGGACCTTGAGCCAGGGGCCGATGGATCGTTCAAGCAAGACACAATCTATTTTACTTCCTAAGTTACACTCTTGCCTGGTGAAGCCTCGTGTGCACGCGGCATCAGCAGCAAGTGCCCAAACTACATTACCGCACGTAAGCAGGACCCCACAGGCGAAAGCGGGAGCAGGGGCCGCCGGCTGCTGCCGGCTGCTGCCGGCTGTGGTGTTACCAGCCTGGTCTGCACACTGTGTGCTGCAATTTGCTCACCAGCTGATCAGTCCTGGATGCCGCCTGCATCACAGCACAACTGAGTCAGTGGTGACGGCCACCCGGTAATTATGGCATAATGGACAAAAGCACTTGTTCAGTGTGATAATGTCTAAAACCAGCAGGGGTAATTCTGCCAGGATTGACAGTGTTACCTCATTCACAGACTTGCTCCAGGTTCAGGCCTCCATGAATTCATTGAAGTTGCCAGAGGGCCTGGAATCTCAACCGGGTCAACCACTGTCAGCTTCACTGGCTGTCCAAGGACCTCTGCTGCTGTCACTGAACCCCGCAGACCGCCAGCAGGACCCACACGGCTCAATGCCACCTGCTCTTGCATCACAGCAGCAGCAGCACGGGCTCGCCTGGCTGCCTGTTCTGTGTCTGCTACCGACTTTGAGGCCGCAAGCATTCGTCTGAGGTCTTGCTTGCCTTGCAGCGTCTTCAACCTGTTTGAATCTACACAGGGGAGGAAAACACACTATTTTGAGAATCACTGAAGCTCACTCGATCCCATCAATGATTCAATTGGCTGCAACCAGTGTGATTACATGCCATCTCAAGGAGAGTAATGAGAAGTGCGTGACAAGTGTGTGGTATGACTGGAACAACCTGCACATCCTGCAAACTCTGCAGAACAATGAACTGGATTCATATCATCTTCTCATAGGGCAATAATCCTCAAACAGCAAACTGATGTATCATGCTCCCATCATCAGCGGTGCCTATTACATACAAAATTCCAGCAGAATCCTTGAAGCTGAAAGCGCTCAAGAAGCCCCCCCCGGACCTACACCATCAACCCCTGGATCCATGAGCTCAGCCCCATACTTACTTGTCATCTCCTCATGCCTCTGCTGTGCCAGCTCAGCCGCCTGTTGATTGACCAACCTCTGCTGCGTGGTGCTGACGTCTGCTGCCTGCTGCTGGGCGGCTCTCACGGCAGTTACCTCGGCATGCCTCAACTGTTTGCTGCAAGGCGGCCAGAAGCAACAGAGCAGCAGCAAGTTACTTGATTTGTGCGGAATGCTCTTTCAAAACAGCAGCAATACAGCAGATCAAGGGACCCCAAAACAGCTGAGGAAGCAGCTGATGTTACACCAGCCAAAAATGGACAAATTGACGTGAGTTACTCCACAAGGATATGTTTGCTTCCCACTAAAAAGACTAGAGCCAAGCATTAAATGCTTCAGGGGAAGCCCCGTTGGCCAATCCTTGAACGATCTTTGGCATACAGTGAGTCACTGACTTACCTGAATCTGTTGCACTGCCGCTCAAAGCCACCTGTCACCTGCTGCTGCTGCTGTCTTGCTGCTGCTGCTGCCCCTCTGATGGCCTTCAGCAGCGTCACCCGGGACTCAGCTGCTGCCTGCTGCTGCAAAGCCTGTTGTGACGTCCGTTGCTGCAAAGCCTGCAGCACATTCAACCAAGTACCAATTGTCAACCACCTTCCCAAGGCGCTGGTGGCCAGGGGTTGAACTGGTACTCATTTTTCTGGTTATGCAATAGCATCAACGACACAGGATTTGTGGGCAGGAGAAAAGCATTAAAACTTTTCCAGATTTTGCTTCAAGGCTCCCCACCTGTGACTCTAGTCGTCCCTTCATATGCAGCTGAGCTGTTGCAGCAGTAGATTGCCTCAGCAGGGCCACCTTGCCTTCTTCAATCTCCTGCCGCACTGCTGCCACCACTGCTGCTGCCGCGGCCTGCTGCTGCTGCTTCAATGCGCGGCCATCTGCTGCTGACTTGGATACAGTAGTTGGCCAGTATCCTGCATTGCTGCAGTTGCTGTTGTCCAGTGCCTGTGTGTGCTGTTGTCTGTCGCTGGCAGCAGCTGCACCTTCTAGACCTGCTACTGCTGCCACGAGTGCAGCTGTTGCAGCCCGGGTTGCTGCTACTGCCTGCTGCTTTGCTGCTAGGTCTGCTGTTGCAGCGGTTGCAGCTGCAGCTGCTTCAGCAGCCAGTTGTCTGCGCAAAGCTTCAGCCTACAGGAAGATTGCATGCAGACAAGCCAGTGATGGTGTACAGTGGCCCAATGATGCTCATGGATATGAACGGTGCAGTAAAACACCATCACCAATGACAATGCACCCCAGGCTTTGGTACAAACAAATTTAATCATCATACAGATATCATGTCACTGCCAATAGTCATGTCACTGCCAATAGAGTCTATGCCAACAGACTCTATGCCAACAGAGTCTTCTTCTGTGGACGAGTGATCATACACTAATGGGTAATGTTCCTTGTTGTAATTTGAATTTTCATGGTTTGCTCAAGTATGATTTTGGTGGTTATTTGTTTACTGGTACTGACCTGCTGGAGCTTCAGCTGTTGGTGTTGTGCTGAGGAGGTCACCTGCAGCTGAGGGGGCTTGAACACACCAGTACCAGCAGAAGCAGCAGCAGCAGGCTCTACGCTTGCCGCTGCTGCTGCTGTTGCTGCTCCCTGTGTAGAGCTCTCCACTGGCAGGGAACTGCTTTTCTTGTCACTAGTTATGCCTGGTGCATCGTCTGTTGCCACTGCTGCTGCTGCTGCTGCTGCTTCTGCTGCTGCTGCCAGCCGTTGCAGATGAGGGAGCCTTGAAAACACATGCGTAAAAAATTGCAACCTGTCCTCTGCAGCCAAGCAGCTGGCCACATCTGTACTGCTGCCAGCACGATCACCATCAGCAGCAGCAGCAGCTACCACGGCGGCAGCAGCAGCAGCAGCAGCAGCAGCAGTGAGTGTTGCAGTGGGAGCCACAGGCACCAAAGGTATGCTCATCATCTGGTGCATTACAGGAGGCTGTTCACTTGCAGCACCTGTACATGTATCAGCATAATCACTGAGCAAAGCACTCGCAGTTGCTGCTGCTGCTACCACTGCTGCTGCATCTATCTCAGCTGCTGATCTCGCTGTGCTGCTGCCACTACCAGCAGCAGCAGCAGCAGCGCCGTTGGACCTGACAGGACACTGAGCATCTCCTTGAACCCTTGTTCCATGGCTCCTACTGCTGCTGCTGTCCGAAGAGATTTGACCTGCTGCTATCTCTGCTGCTGTTAGTGCTGCTCCTCCTGCTGCTGCTCCTGCCAGCAAGGGTGGCACTTTTCCTCCTCCTGCCGCTGCAGCTGCTGCTGTGTGAGTGCTGCGACCTGTTACATTCCCTGATGTAACACTCCTGTAAGCTGCCCCAAGTGGTGTGTCATGAACGGTGAGCAGCCTACATGCTGATTGTGTTTTCACATCATATGTAAGTGCTGCCAGCAATGCTGCCCTGGCTGCAGCCTGCTGCTTGTTCTTGAATGTCACAAGCTGTGCCACATCAGTTGGGTGGCATAGACCGGGCTCTGCTACCAGGCCTGGAGCTAGGATGTCCTGCAAAATTTGGGAACAATGTCACATCATTGATAACTCAGACAGTAATTGGTTTGCTGGTGTTGAATAGGAAAGAGCCTTCAAATGGGTCCTGAGAGCCATAAAAGCAATTGTGAATTTGCAAGTTTTGACCCACCTTTACCTCACAGCCTATCTCCAGCAGCTTGGCAGCATCAGATCTCCCAAATGGCTCAAAGCACAGCTGATCCTCCAGTATCTTGGCAGCAGCAACAGCGGTGATGACAGGAATGTTAATGCAAAGCCAGGCAGGAAAGCCAAATGAGCGTGTTGATGCTGCTGCTGATGCTGCTGCTGCCACTGCTGGGGTGCCTGATGCCGGCTGACTGCTGCTAGCTGTGTGTGTCTCTTCATCAGCACTGCTGCTGGCACTGCTGCTGCCACTGCTGCTGGCACTGCTGCTGCCACTGCTGCTGCCACTGCTGCTGCCATCATTGCTGTGCATGTCTACCAGGTACAACACTCCAACATCATCAATCACAAACCTCAGCCTGCAGCGCATCCAACAAACAACAGATGCAGTACACATATCTGATTGATGCATTGATACCAACAATAACAAGGTGTCGCTAACCAACTTGGCAAACCACATCATATTTTGATAATGACACCACAACAAATTGATACCATACAACACCTTATCACAGCACCTAGCTCCAAAAGCAAAGATGGCTCACACATACTAGCGGCTCAACACACTCTGTCTTTACAGTTATGTCATCTGGCACAGACAGGATGCCAGCACCTGTTAAGTTCTCTGATCTGATACGGTTCAATGTAACTAAAGTTTCAACTTAAATTCATCTTTCAGCACCTGTGTTCAGGGAATACTCCAGCTCCAGCCCTGCCTCTTTCAGATGCCTTGTCTGCCAATCGCCTGCTGGCCACATCAACACACAACAAGCTGCTGTACTTCAGCTGCTGTGCTGAGCGCCACGCCGCCGCCACAGTGCCCAACAGCTGCATCCGCTGACGCAGGATAACTGCAGCGACAGGAATTACATGGCTTGAGTTGACAACTCATCAGATTTGCAATCTGTCAAAAGAGGGTGTCTGTCATGTTAGCATTCACAGTAAAGCAGATGCTGTGAGAAGGTTTTCAAACTTTGTTACAATTGTTGAGTTACAAACTACCAGGCGATATAACATGCTGAAATTTCAACAAAATGAACATCTTCATTCAGTGTGGGAATACTATCACAGGCATTGACCAGAATCCACAATCAACGTCAAACACCATCAAGGTTTTGGAATTTTTTAACCAAATGTACTCAAGTTTTTTTGAAAAATATATTGTAATATTTCTATATCTTCTTGATTAACTAGTCATAAGATAATATATTATTATATATGATATTTTTTGAGTACCTACAGGACTTCCAAGCCCTCTGTATGACCCTCACAGCGCGGTTCAACAGGGCTCTCTCAGCAATCCTGTTCACAACTCGATCCCTGTGAGCCCGCCAGCAGCTCTGCACTGCTACTGCAGCAGCTGTCTGCAGTACTGTATGCAGCAGCAGAGGAGTCAGCAGTACTGCTGGTGCTTGCTTCTGCTGCTGATGCCAGTTGGATGCCGCACCCTGCTGCTGCTGCTGCTGTTGTTGTTGTTGTTGTTGTCTGCGTAGGAGCTCTTGCAGTTCTGTGGCAGCGCTGTTCATCTCCCCCTGTGGCTGTCGCGGCTGCTGCTGGCGCTGCTGCAACAAGCTGTTGTTGTGCTGTGTCACTGCATCAGCAAAGTCCTGCAGGAAAGCTGCATCTGCATGTAGAGTTACTGGTACAAGCACCTCAGGCGAACTGCTATGAGCAGCACATATGCTTGCTTGTGTGAGCTGTGGCTGGCATACTTGTTGCTGTTGCTGCTGTTTATGTTGTAGGTTTTGCTGCTGCTGCTGCTGCTGCTGCTGCTTCTGTCTGCGAGTCTGCCTTGCTGCTGCATCTTGCAGGACGGATCTGCTGACACTGCAGCCTCTGACAGCAAACTTCTGACACCAGGGATGCCAAGGAAACCTGTAGGTGTGTTGCAGTGTAGCCCAGAGGATGTTTCTGATCATCTTCCACAGGTTGATGGTCAAAATGACTTTGTTTTAGAGTGTTTTGCAACAGAGAGTCATGAGACAGATGTACTCAGCCAGGAAGGTGGTGAAGCTGTGCCACAGCTCACTAAGCGCATGTGTAACCTGTTATTTAGAAGCTGTCTCAGCTGTTGTGGTGGCCAGTTCACTAAGCAATGATAAAAATCAGTACTTGGCAGCCATAGCAATTACTGCCATCGGCCCCGCGCCTCAAATCTACCCAGTGAATCAAATCCACATTTGGACAAGGCGGAGTGCATGAATATTGAATCTCAGTTGTGAAGGGGGAAACCACCCGAGAACCCCTCCCATACAATGCCTAAGCAGAATCATGTGCATGCTGCTGCTGCAGTTGGGTGGGGTAATTGGGAGGATGGCTTGCATAAAGGCATGCCTTTACACAGGGAGGAGGTGCACGACTAGCTCGCGTTCAGCACCTGTTGGGCCCATTGCCTCCTGAAGAAGGGAGCACAAGCCGTGCAGATGTTGCGTTTGAGTGTGAGATAATGACCAGGCCATCATGATTGACTGTGGCAGTGAAGCCATCAGCTGCATCGCCATGGAGCCCACCTGTAGATAAGAACGAATAGAGCAGACGGTATTGTAGGTGCATAGGTGTTGTGACAGGCAGCTTCTGCGTATAAGTACTAGACGGTCTGCTGAGTTGTGCTGATGCTGTCTCTATGGAAGCGCATGTGTTACAGCATGTGTCATGGCCTAACCCAGCCTGCTGAGCCAGTCATCTGGCGACAGAGAGGCCTACATATAGTAGGCTGAAATTGTGTCCTTCCATAATCCTGCTATATAGGCCTGCGAAACCCTACTACTGGGAGCCTTCGCTTGGGTACTGCTTGCCTGGGGGTCTGAGCATCGTGTACTGCACATCAAGGATCTCATCTTCTGGCAACACATCATCGTAACCATGCACGCGACATACAGGCACTGCAATTGACCTTATCGCAGCTGCTTGTTCAGGAGGTGCCAAGATGATGACCACGTCAAACATGGCATCAATGCTGATCAGACGTTCGCTGCCATCATCAATAGTCGACAGAGCTACTGTGCCATCTGATGCGTTGCAATGCTACATTAGCATTTTAGGCCAGGTGCAAAGCGTTAGCAGAGCGTGCACTCAGGCCGGTTTCCTGGCGTGATGTCGGAAGCTGCCAGTACTGACAACTAGTTATGAGAGCCGTGTGCAGTGCATCGCAGAGAGACTATCTGGGCACCATAAGCAGATAACCGTTGCCTAACGGAGGCATGCCTTGGCACCAGCATTCCATCCAAACTTTCATTGCCTACTCGTATACCAATGACTGCCTGTATACAAGCTCGCGAGTATAACTGTGTAGAACGAGCTTTTCAGTTGGATAGCTTTCTTACAAATGCTGTGCATGAAGAGCCCTGAAGCCTTGTGGGACTGACGGCACCGAGTGCTGCTGCACAGGCCAAAGGTTGCAAGTTGCTCCACTGATGACATATGTTTCCATACTGTCTTTCACAAGCAGGATCCAACCTGCATCAACTTCAAACATGACACAACATTGCTTTTACAAAGGGCACACGCAGATGCCTTTGAACATGCCTTGAATGCTATATACACACACCTGCTGCAGTCTCTTTCCTTTCGCTCTGTTCCTTTCACATAATAGCTACTTGGCCAGGCATGGATGCACCATCCACAGCCTATTAGATGAGTGCAACACTTCACTGCACACTGCGCATGAGATCTGTCCAGACCAACAGAGGCCAGTTGTTAACTGCTCAGCCTTATCCATCACAAGCCTCAAGTTGTGCCCCTTCCTGCTGGAGGCATCAATTCCTGCTGGAGGCATCAATGAATAACATCATTCGCAACATAAAACAGGGATGACGACAAAGCCTATGTGACAAGGCGTTATCAACAATAATGCTGGTGGTAAATTTACTCTTGACATCCACATCCGTGTGTTGCCCAATACACCTTGGCCAGAGAGCGCATAAGCAGACAGCGTAGTTGCACAGCCAAGCACAAGGCATAGCTGCAGCAAGTGAGCATCCTGTAGGCAACAGGGCAGTCCTCCTGACCCCAACAACCACCAGATAGCTTGCTAGCTAGCTGGCGGATGGGCTAGCATTGCAGAACTGCTGATATCTTGTAAATGTGCACTATGTGACAACCCTGTTCATTGCACAGCAGTACACAATGCCATGCAGAATCTACAGCTGTTCCACCAACTACACACAGCACACAACCTGTATCTGCAATTCACATCCCAGAGAGATGACAATGTTCTATGATACAATCCTACCAGAACTGATGCAGCGCAAACAGTGCATGTCCTGCAAAGCACAGCAAGGAACAAGATATGCAGATATCCCACCACCACAGCACGTGCCATGGTCACAGGCTCTTCAATACCCTTCCATTCCATACCATTCCAGCCCGATAGGCCCAGGACACTGCAACACACTGGCATCTGCCATTCAAACGCAGTGCTGAGCAGAAACGCAGCACACAGAGGACACCACAATGCCCCAATCCAAACAATTAGACAGGCTTCAGCAGCAGCAGCCCAACTAGGGCCGAGATGCAGAAACATATCCTGAAGCTCTCCTGCAAGCAACATCAGCACTGCTGATGCGCACTTATCTGTTTATGATTTGTCTTTTTGTTGTTTTCGGAAACATGCTGCAGCGCATTTCAGCTGCACGCTCAATATAGAAATGTCAATGGGTGCCAGCAATACCCAGCACTGCACACAGCCACACACAACTGCACTGTATTGTTGTCGATGCCCAGACCCATTTTTCTTCGGCCTGATGTCCTGCTGACATAGTATCTCTCTGCCCCATGAAAGATGTAGAGGAGGTGCAAAAGCACAGCGCCACAGCTGCTGGTCTACCAGCTGTCCCACAACCCTGAACCCCTCCCCCAGAGGTGGGAAAACCATCTGTACTCATCCACCCCTACTCCAGCAGGCCAACAAGCACGCCAGGCACCCAAAAGAACACACTGATGCAAAGCATAACAAACATCGCATGCGCATAGTACGCAGACCCAGATGCAGCAGCTCAAGTCGTTTTGAAAGCTTCCTAACACACCCTACTTGCGCCCAACTACCTGATGCAGTATGCAGGAACACCACGGAAGAGACCTACATACACAGTACCAGCACTGCTGACTGCCAGTGTCTTAGACCCTGACCATCCAATCAGGTCACCAAGACGAGTCACATTGCTGACAACCAGCAAGAGCGCCATCCTTGCTGCTACTGAGCAGTGAGCAGATGAGTAAAGACATGAGGATGTGAGGGCTTTCGCATAATCATCTTTTAGCATGCAGAGTCAGTAATCAGAGCAAGAGCACAGGAGCATTCATTGCTCATTTCATGCAGCGTTTACTCACCAAAGACACAGCATGGCCTTTGGAAGTGGCCCATGCTGCACCAAGCGGCAGCAGACAGGGGAGAAATATATTGCCATCGATCTGGAGCATGCAGCGAGCTACTGCTGGCCAATGCTGACACGGCACTGATGCCCCTCTGATAGTGAATCACTATTCAACTCAACAACTATCGTGACCAGCAGTGCACGTATACCCTAGCTGGCTCAACTAAACCTTGTACCCCAAGACCCAAGGCACATGCACCCAAACCCTGCAACAAAAAAGGGATGCACGCGCACCTGCATATGTGCCGACTTGCACAGCAACACAAGATGGTGGCTGCGTTGCAAGAACTGGGCGCACGTGCCATAGGGCAACCATGCCCTGCCATATTGTGCTCAACAGCAACATAACAATGTACAAAGTATGTGGCCGGTCCAATGCCAATGACGTTGCACTGCACCAAACTCAACACACACACAGCTAATCCGTGCCAACGAGTCAATCATTCTGCAAATGATCTGCCATGCTAGGTGCCTATCAATAGAATAACACACACATCTGCCATACTACCTCTGACCCAACTGCTGGTCCCAGATGTGCAGTGCGCACCAAAGTGCTCAGCGACCACACGGTGCAAAACCCCGGGCCCATGCTCCCACGTTGTTGCTAGCGAGCCCAAGGGACAAAATAGGGCATGTGCGAACCACATACAACACATGCTGACCACTTCACACTGTAAAATCGCTACTAGGGCTCAGAAAGAGGAACCCTGCTCAAAACCCAACTGAGATAAAAACGAAAGCACTGGCCAGCTGCCTTCTCACTTGCATATACATGGCACGACCAAGAGAAATCAAAATGTATATGCGCAGTTGTCGTACTGTTGGTCCACCACCACAGGTGTTAACAAGCCACCACCATTGCTAAAGGCTGTGGGATGCATAGCTGCTGCTGCTCTGCCAAAAACGCCTGGAAGGTTGTCCGGTATGGCTCTGAAATGATCAAGTATGCTGCTTGCCACAGTACGCATCCTACAACCTGATCCAGCGTGAACTTGCCGGCTGCAAGCAGAAGGCTGGCACCTGCAGCGTAGGACACCGACCATGAGGGGTCAAAAGGTGCTCAACATCATCAACATGTACCACAATGCAGGCAAAGGCTGAGAACGGAACAAATACAAGCATGCAGTGCATTGCAAAGCCTTCATAACGAATATACGGGCAATCACCTGGCAAGACTGCGTCCATAGCCCGGTAGAGCACGAGGCTGACCGGCGCCCCGACAAAAGCCCCCACACCAGCCATCATTGCTGTCTTGGTCAGGTCGTGTTTGCTAAAATCGTGCTTTGTTGGCCAATCGTCAGCTGGCCACAAAGGACCAAGCTGCTGTGTGAGGCATTCACCAAACATGTACCCCCATGCTGTTGGTATCATCTTGGCTATCAGAGGATGCTGCTGTGCCAGGGTGTTCAGGCTGCGAGAGACCTGGTTGGAGAGCTGACGCCCCTTGGCGACCATCCGCAGCGTATTTCTGCCCATTGACAGCGAGACTGTTCCGCCTACGGGCTGCATGGTCAGCTACAATGCAGATGCAGGCTAGGTAACCGAAAGTTGGTGGATCAACTGCCTCGCGTGCGTGGATACAAGTAGTAAGAGCTGACACAGCAGAACGTGACGTCGTCTGGTTCAGCAGCACTTGACTCTTCTGTATCTCGGTTAGTTCATCCTTTGTGTGCAGTGATCAGCTGGCTGAAGAGAAACATGCGCTGACAAAAGCTCAAGAGTTAGTTTCTGAGGTGGCAGGTTTTGCCTCGCGTTTTTGTAAGCTGCTGAGGTCGCTAGAGTTGTCCACTGCTGCTCTATTACTTTGTGCGTAGAGTGATCAAGCTGCTTGGATTGCAACTATGGCGCGAGCAGCATGGCATCCCCACTCATGCTCTCAACCGATGAAGACCTGCTGCGAAGCTGTTGCTCACGGATGCTGCGTTGCAGTTCTGAAACACGTCGATCTGCTATGCGAGATGTTATTTAGTACCATACTTCACCGCTTTCAGGACTCATAGACTCTTGCTTCCTCTAGTCACATTGCTACTACTGCGGCCATACTTCAGTCTGAAGAAACTTAACATAGTGGTACAAGATGCTGTCGTATCTTTACAAGGGGGTGTTTATGTATTACTGCGGCCACCACGATGCACCAGCAGTAGTTAGGGTGCAAACCGGGCCTACTGTACAATCTGTAAGCTGTCGAGGTACCAGGCCTATGCCAACTTGCTGCACAGGGTATATGGTATATTTACTCCTGTCTGAAAACACCTAACAGTGTGCACTGCCATGATCTAGAGTAGTGCAAGATTGTCCGCCATCACAGCTGACTCTGGAAGCTGCTGTGGTCTAGTCAAGGTTTGTGCACCAGTTGAGTTGCTGCTTTAGGTCCCTGAAATCCAGCAAGTTGCGACACAAGTTGTCAGTGTGATTGGCTCGAGTGTTGGCAGGACCTGGTCACCCTAATCAAGGGGAAAACACAACATTGGACGCCAGCAGCCCCTTTCTGTCAGACATACACAACTCTCATCGGCCTGGTTGGTCATCTCTGACTGGCAGTGCGCAAGCTGACGCCTAATGCAAGCCCTACGTACGTAACCCGTGCAACGTCAAGTTGGCTAGCCTCAGGAGGACGGACCTTGACGTAGTACGGGTTAATCCGTAGGGCTTGCACTGACGGTAAGTCCCTAAACCCCCATTACAGCATTTGCCAATGACTTTAAAGTACCAGCCTAAGGCATTCAGTCAAAGCAGTTTGGGCACTAAACTACGTCAGAGCTTCTCCTGCACGGTGCAGGAAACTGATAGAAAAGTCAGTTTGCTGAGCTTGGGTACATCAAGAGTTCCTAGCCTGGCTGTTAGTCAAAGAACAACCGTGCTCAACGGCGTGTTTGAAACTGCGTCTGTACTTGCCCAATGCACCTGACATCAGGTGTGCCACACCTGTGGGCAGCACAAGAAAGGAGCATCATCCCTGAGTGTGCCGCCCCCCCTGCCAGCTCATTTACTACCTCATCCCATGTTCAACAAGTTGTATGGGCCCAATCCGTCATAGAATTGAAGTATATTGAACAACGTTGCAAAGTTTGCCACATCCACAGGGTTCACAGTGCTGTATTGCTCAACATGTTGATTGTTTTCAGACTGTGATAAAATATAATAAATGACCTCACTTGAGTTCGCCTCAGCGTCCTGTTGCCATCTTCTCAACATGTACTACTTTGAAAGTGGCCCTGCATTGAATTGGCTGCTGGTCCGGCCAGTTGTGTGGCCATGTACTGGTGTAAACTGCCAAGGACTTACCCCGTGCACTTTGCAATGTTCCACTTAAAGTATGCTTTCCAACCTGAGCTGTGTCTGCATCATGCTAATGATCAACCGTGGCGCCGTTGAGGCCAGCTGCACCTCAAGTAATACGCAGCTACAGGCAGGTGTGGCTGAAATAACCTTTATGCCATTTCAACAGCCTTTGCGTCTTCCAGATGCCGGTTTGGTGTGTTGGAAGGGCGCCTGGTGGTAGCTGATGGTGCTGCTGATGGCAAGCAGCAGGGGTACCAGCACGATCACAACCGACGTTCAAGAGTGCGCGGACTGCGTCTATTTAAACTCATGATTTCATCGAAAATGCAGACTCGCACAGCAGCAACACTTCCGAATACTCTGCACAAGCACTGGCCTGGTGCTGACCCGCAAACAACAGCTGGTCCCGCTGAATAGCGCAGCCCTTGCACATCCCTCACAGTGAGTTTTAGGCAGACCCTATTCTCCTCTGGTAAAGTATTTGCATACTGAGACGCTGTGAGGTCTCCAGGGTTCCCACTCGACAAAGTAACATGGGACAGATCTGCTGGCCAGAGAGTGCTTCCCACATGTCGAATAGGATCATATAGACATCTTAATCCCTTGATTTATGCTGCAGTGGCGAACCCAGTGGCACAGGCTGTGTGGTACACTCATCAAGCAGACGCACTTGTCAGGGCATGCAGGGATGTAGATGCAGCCGGGTACCTATTGAAGTTGAGATAAAGCTCAATGTGGGGCCTGGAGGCCGGCCTCCATCGGCTGTCCAGCAGCAAGTTCAGGTAGGTATTCTATGCAACAGCTCCCCCGCGCTGGGCGTAGCGAGCTCACACTTCAGGTCTCATAGTGAACTTTACATATCTTAACCAATCGTTGTCCGTGCACGCAGCCTGGCCCCAGCGTCACGGCAGTTCCAGTCGATCAGTATGCCTCTTGGGCTTGTCCAGGTGAATTGACGGTGAAGAAGGCCAGTAACGTGCTGCTGCTACATCTCTAGCCATCAAGTTGACATAAGTTGGTCTCCATGTGTCGTTTGGCCGCGTGCAGCTGGTACATAGCTGCGTCTACATAGAATTGCAGATACTGCCAGTGATGATGCCCCACTGCCACATCATCAATGTCACAGCCTGCTGGGCTTTTCTGCAGGGCTGCACACAACAATCCACCATATTGGTCAGCGCCACAAGTAGCACAAGCAACAGCACTGCAGTACACGCCGGGACTTGCGCTGGTCAAACATCTCGAGCAGTGAAAGCCACTGCAGCGTACAACAGCAGCGTCACCCGCAATTATTTGCATGAGGTTCAGGAGCCACAAAAGTTGCAAGAAGATGCTGTGCAGCGTTTGCTTAGCCTCGATCAACAATATGAGCAGCAACAGCTGCAGTATACGGCAACAGAGCATGACAGCAGTGGCAGTAGCCGCTCCTGGGGTTCACGCACCAGCAATAATGGCCGCAGCAGCGACTTTTCAACAGCAGAAGACGAACATAACCCGAACGGCAACTTCGAACAGTCGCCACAGCAGCCCTGCAGTCACGTCAGCAGCTACAGGGCGTCCAGCAAGCGTCAGCAGCAGCAGCAGCAGCAGACTGAACGGTTTGCACTGAAGCAGCGGAGCAATAGTCGGCATCAGCAGGGCCACCAGCAACAGCAGCAGCAGCACGACAGCAGTAGACAAAGCAAACGACGCGGGAGACACAAAGGTTTGTCGCATCACAACAGCAGCAGCAGTAGTACTAGTGGCGACTTCATAGCTAGCAGGAAACTTACTGCTGCCATTTCTCACAGCAATACATGGCAGCAGCTGCATCATCTACTGCTGCAAGATGGGCCCAGCATGAACCACATCCATGCATGTGCTCTGCTGAGTACCACCTGCAAGCTGGTGCAGTATGATCAGCTAGGACCCCTTGAGCAACAGCAGTTTGGCAGCTACTACGTCGCAGCGCTGCAGCTGGCATTTGCTAAAGCGCAAACCACTGCAGGCCCCAGGGAGGTGACGTCCATGCTTTGGGCAATAGCAAAAGTTGGACTTCATCCCGGTTCCAACTGGCTGACAGCATACCTGCAAGCAGCGGCAGCGCACATACAGCACATGAATCCACAGGATATGGGTTTACTCATCTGGGCTTTAGCGCGGTTTAAACACACGCCAGATCAGCAGTGGCAGCAGCAGCTGCTGGCCGTTACACTTCAGAAGATGCAGGGGTTTGATGCGCAGGGGTTATGTAATCTACTTTGGGGTTTAGCCGTGCTGGAACTTACACCCAGCCACAGCTGGTTGACAGCAGCAGTAGCAGCAGCGGAGCGGTTGATGCTCAGGTTTCAACCGCAGGGTTTGGCAACACTGCTGTGGGCGTTAAGCAAGCTAGGGTTTAGGCCTAAGCAGGAATGGCTTCAGGCTGCTGTTGATGCTGCTGGGGCAAAGCTACATGGCTTCAAGCCTGCTGAAATGGCTATGCTGTGTCATGCACTAGCTCGACTGCATTACCAGCCACCCAGCAGCAGCAGCAGCAGCGCAGCAGCAGTTGTTGCTGCCGAATCCCAACCGCTGGCGCCGCTGCAGCAGCAGCAGCAGTTTCTGCAGCAAGTACAGGACATGAGCATTCACAGCCTGCACCGACTGAGGTTTGTTGAAATGGCACATATGGTCTGGGCTTTTGGTATGATGGAGCAGCAGCCTCAGCAGCAGTGGGTGGCAGCAGCAGTCCAGCAGATGCAGAGCACGATGAAGCATGCCGATGGCAAAGCATTGGCAAATGCCTGTCAGGGTCTTGCTAAACTGCAGCAGCGACCAGAGCAGCAGTTTTGGAGCGCTGTATGGGACCGATTGCCTCAAATACTGAGGTACAGCAATCACCAGCAGCAGTCAGATCCATCATCATCATCAGCAGCAGCAGCAGCAGCAGCAGCAGCAGCACAAGATGATTCAGCTGAGGAAGCAGCAGATAGCCAAGCTGTTGTGAAACTTCTGCTATCTCTGGCCAAATTGGGGCTCACTCGGCGGGATTTGCCGTCACATGTGACCGCTATGCTGCTCAGCGCAGTGCAGCAGCTGCTGCAGGTGATGAATGCTGCAGAAGTGTCAGCAGTAGCCATAGCAGCAGCAAAGCTGAAGTTGCAGCCAGAGCAGCAGTGGTTGGAGGTGCTGGAGGGAGCCTTCTTGCGCTTTGTACAGCAGACTTTGGAGCAACTGCCTGCGACAGCAACTTCCTCTACTGCTGCTGCTGCTGCTGGTGGTGATGGTGGTGGTGATGGTGATGGTGGTCAACGTTCTGCCAAGCAGCAGCAGCAGCGCCAGCGGCAGAAGCAACAAGCCTACCATGCATCAAGCAGCAGCAGCAGCAGCGATAGTGGCAATTCATCAGAGGCAGCAGCTGCAGTGCAATGCTCACAGGACCTCATGCCAGTTGTAGACTGTGAAGAACAGCAGCAGCAGCAGTTGCAGGAGTGGCAGCCGCTGATGAAGCCTAAGGAGGTCTGCCAGACACTGATTTCATTTGCCATGCTGCGGCACGTACCTAGTACTGAGCTGTTGCAAGCGGTACAGCAGTACAAGCAGCAGTTTGGGCACATGTTCAACAGGATAGATCAGGAGCAGCTGACAAGAGCCCTGCAGTCCCTTGGTGATCAGCAGAAGGGCTTGCAACAGCAGGCAGCTGTGATGGCAGTGCTGCAAGGACCACCAGCAGCAGCAGCAGCAGCGGCAGCAGTGGAGCCTTGTGGCAGATGTTTGCAGCAGCATGGTGCTGATGGGGCTTCGGGTGTGCATGGTGTTGCAGGAAGCAGCAGCAGCAGTAGCAGCTGTGATAGCAGTAGCACCATGACCGCCAGAAGTGAGGATGGCTACAGCAGCAGCAGCAGTTCGCATCATGTGCTTCAGACTACAGGCAGTACTGCTACTGCTGCGGCGGCAGCACTGGCAGATGATGACTGTGTAGTACCCTCCTACAGCTTGCATTGCAATGGAAGCAAGCCCTTCAGCAACGGCAGCAGCAGCAGCAGCGATGAGTGTAGCCTGCAGCCGTATGGCAGGTATATACTCCAGGTCAGCAGCAGGAAGGGTCTCGCAGTCTGGCCAGGCCCAGATTCAGATGCTGATGCTGTCATGCTGGCGCAGAACAGCAGTGTTAGAGGCCGCAGCAAGGCTTTGGCGTCTGTGGTGCAGCATGCTCTGCTGGTGGCTGGCGGTCTATCTGCTGTAGCTGGATGAAGGTTTGGGAAGTGTTTGGCAGCAGTAACTGCTGCTCTGCAGGTCATCTGGTATCAAGCGATGCTCAGCAGTATGGTCATGTTCGTGCTGAACTTGCAGCTGCTATGCTTTGTATGTGCCGTACATACGTCCTGCAGGTTTGTACTCTAGCGCTGTATTGTTTGTGAGTGAGAGGTCCGTGTGACCTCATTTGTGTGTGAGCGGGAAGGAACATGATTATGGCATAATGTGATGCCGCTTAACTGTTAGGCTGCCAGTGCCTTGTTGGGTGTTTTCAGACTGTCTACCTTGTGTGCCACACTTGGAAGGCTTCCTAGGCTAGGGAGTTTTGAAAGTTGTGGGTGATGGTGACAAAACTGTTGACGTTGGCACATGGTTGTTGACATGGCCCGTGTCAGACCGGAGTTGCTCATGGTGGATATTGGTGTGGGCTGCATTCCGTTCTCCGGTGCTGCCTGGAGTGTATCTCATGCAAATTGTACTCGTAGTGCTGAGATAGATACATGAGCAGTAATTCAGCGCTTATATATGACCACAGGCGAGGTCCAAGACTGTGCCTCCAGGAGCCCTAGGGTAGAGGCTTGCACCTGTCAGCGCCACTTCTGAACGACAATCACGACTGTATTCATCAAGAACACTGCCTCAAGCTGGTGCCAGAAGGTATATGGCGCACCGGAAGTTTCGCGCGTTGTACCCCCCTTTCATATTTCGCAGGTAACAGCAGATATGACGGAAACAACTAGCCATTTACAAATTGATTCTTCATGCCTTCATAGCGTTTATGACGTTATTGGGCTCCTGGGGAGAATGCACTGCTTTGCTCTGACATATTCGACTGCAATCATTGTAGCAGTGGCATGTCCACTACAAACTTCAATGAATACTATTTCATCTTGGTATGGAAGACGTCATGCCACCAATGGCGAACACACGTCCCGGAACGCCCAGCGCCTCTCTCTTCGATGACACGAGCTCACCAGCTCGCAGCCAGGTCAATGATAACACGGCTACCCTACAGGAGCTTGCCATAATTGCTATCACGAGGCTTGCTATGGACGACAACGCATGCAAGGCAAGTGTGCTGCTGCTACTGAAGCAGTACCCATGCTGCCACTTTCCTACTGCTGCATGTCACGTCAATAGGAAGCGCTTGAGATGTGCCGTCTGCCTGTGTACACATTTCAATGATGTGCAGGCTACATACCTTGCAGTAGTCACAGCCTTTTATCTCCTGCATGTCAACTGTACTGCTATCGCCTCAGCTGACTCTTTCACAAGGGGTGTTGTGAACTCTACTGCTTTTACCCTTGATAGACTGCAGCTGAACGGCGCTCAATGCTGGGGCTTCTTCTTCTTTTATCTGCAGGCGATGAACAAAACTGCTGTCATCCCATCCCTCTTACAACTGCTAAACTGCGGCTGTGCCAGCACAACGACCCAGGTCCAAGCTGCTGCTTCGATTGGCGTCCTAGCAACTGCAGAATGCAATAGAAAGGTAGCGGATACAGATCATCCAGTCTATCAAACTGTTGCAGCTGTACACGTTTTATTAAATACAAGCTGGCAACAACGACAAGTGTCGATAGCAATGGACACTTCATGTGCACACAGGTTGCTGCTCCGAGGTCGCCACCCTTCAATTTGAAGGCTGCAGCGGCTGCAGCCCACAGCCAGGCTGCATACTTACCATCATTGCCCATATACTATCCAGTAGAATCACAATTGTACTTACTGAGCCATCCCTGAGTAGGCAGTCACCTCCCACCATGACTCCTGCTGGGTCTGTGAAATCAAATTTGGCTTTAAAGAAACATCTGAACTGCTGTGCAGGACATTGCCAACTTTGGTGGCATCCCAAAACTCGTACAGCTCCTCTCACACAGTCAAATAGAACTACAGGAATGTGCAACTGCAGCACTGTGGAGCCTTGCTTTCGATGCAGACAACAGGGCAGCAATAGCAGCAGCAGGGGGTATCCAAGCCCTGGTGCACTGCATTGAACGCCTGAGCAACAGAAGCAATGGCAGTGGATACAGCAGCAGCAGAATCATGGCCGTGCAGGAGCACGCAGCTGGAGCGCTTTGGAACATGACATATGATTGCGACCTTCGTCAGGTGAGACTCAGCAGTGCTGATGGACGAACCATGGTACCGTACGTTACGGTAACTGTTGCCATACTATGGCAGCCTGCCAATCCGGCGGACTGCCTGATGCAAGTGATCACTTGACCTCAATGCAGTGCATGCATACAGCAGCTCACCAAACACAGATTCCCGATGAATTTTTTTGTTTCAACGGACAATTGAAATTCAAGTTTGTTGTCCTCATGCTAGTAGGACTGTGTGTTCCCTCAAATGTGCTGCTACTGCTGCCTCCTGACTGTTGTTCTGTAACTGTTGTTCTGTGCCAGTACAGGCTGTAGTATCAGCTGGTGCACTGCCAGTCCTGCTCAGAATGCTCAGCAGCAGCAGCAGTCCCCGAGTTGTTGACAATGCAGCCGGAGCGCTTGAGAATCTTGCCGTTGATGAGGGCATCGTCCCGATAATCACGCATGCCATTGGCCCGGTGGTGCTGGTGCAGCTTCTTGGCAGCAGCAGCGGAGCAGCTCGTGAGCTATCAGCGGGACTACTGCAGGACATTGCAGCTGACCTGGTGTTCAGGGAGGCTCTTGTGGCTGCTGGTGTCCTGCCGGCGCTCTTGGATGTGTTGGTGCTCAGAACTTCAACCACTGCAGCAATTCAAGACCGCGCCGCTTGTGTATTGGCAACCTTGGCGCTTGACAGGAAACTTGCTGCTGCCATCAGAGCTGCGGGTGGGATCTCTGTCCTTGTTCAACTTCTGGTGGAAGTTGCTTCCAGCAGCAGCAGCAGCAGCAGCAGCAGCAGCAATGAATCCAGGAGCAGTACCAGCACACACAAGCATGCTGTGACTGCCCTGAGCCGTTTAGCCGCAGATCCTGAGGTCAGTTTTGAACTGACCAACACTGCTGGTGTCATTCCTGCTTTGCTTCTTTGCCTCAGCAGCGGCGACAGCAGCATGCAATTGGCAGCTGCAGCAGCGGTAGCAAACCTGGCTTCTGTGCAGGCAAACCGCGAAATTCTTGCAGCTGCTGGAGCAATCCAGCAGCTGGTGCCGCTTCTGGCCAGCACCAGCACCAGCTCCAGCTCCAGCTGTGAATCGGCAAATGGCGTGCTGCCAGTTGGTGGACAAGATACCAATGGCAGAACCAATCCAACCACCAGGCTGAGTCAGCAGGCTGCTGCCGATGGCAGCAACATGTCAGAAGGGCCAGGCCTTGTTTCGAAACAAGGCAATTCCTGTGTCTCCGAGGATCTGCTGCAAGCCTATGCAGCTGCAGTGAATGCCAGGCAGTCAGATTGTGCAGTGTCAGATACATGCGGCAGAGAAACCAACGAGTCACTCTTGTCACAGACATGGTTATGCCCCTTGGCGTCTGTCACACCATTGCTTGAACAACAGTATTGATCATTCAGTATAATCATGAGACGTCTCATGAAACACCTCATGAGGGCAACTAATGGTACAGCTGACCATCATATAAACCATCGGCTGTATGAGAGGCATTCAATCCCTCCCAATTATGCATTCACGTTGTCGAGAAAAGATGACTTCATATCCTGTTGTGAGGCGACTTTGTCGTTTGCTGAAAATTCAGGCGGGTGTGCGACACGCGCGCAACGCCGTGGATACACGCGCGGGGAGGACACCTGCCCTAATGGCTGCGCTTATATAGCTTCATCGCTCACAGCAGGTGCAGTTGTATAGTGTTGCGCTTGTTGTTGTTTAGACCATAGAACACATCAGAGGCGTTCGGGTAAGGCTTCGAGGGCTGAGGCTGCGATTGATATCGCCCAATGACAAAACTTGCTGTACTGCATCATCCCGATACACCATTCTTCGGCACGTTGGATCCTGCAGAAGTATAAAGTGATAAAGATGCTTGTCAGGTCACATTTATGGCATTAAAGTTTCAATGTTGTCTGTCTGCGATCCTGCAGGTGTCCTCTGAGAGCCTCCTGTACCAGTGGTACGTACCACCTGTGCTGCTGTACAGCACATACGCGGCCCTGCACCCCGGGTGTGCACACGCTTCGCAGTCAGAACGACCTGGTCCATTCGATTGGCAAGTGCACTGCTACTGTTAGTAACAGCTGTATGCACTGTGTGCCCCTTCACAACATGAGAGCAAGCAAGCAGCAACAGGCAAAACACATTGAGCATGGTTGTCAGACCAAGGTATGTCACTGGTTTCCAGTTTTCCGTCAGAGAAGAAGGCTTCCATCCCAAAGACAGCTCAACTATCTCCCCAGATAATAAAATCACGACAGAGTCTGCTATGTGCTTTGTCAGCGTCTGTGTTTCATCTGCATGTTACCAGCATCATGCACACCCTTGTCAGCCAAAGACACTGCATTCAGTGCACTCAGTGCATGCTTTGAAAGGCTGTGATTATGCACTAGGTTGTACTATTTAGTAGTTGTGACCGGTGTCAGTGATTGACACTGTGTCTTTCTGATGAAACTCTGCAGCAATCATTGCAGGTTGCTGCAGTGCACACTGCAGCCTGACTTTGCGTCAGCAGTCACTGACTGAGGCTCAGCCAACTGGTTTACAGAGGCAGCATCGATCAGTTGCTGATTTCATCATCGCTGTGCAATTGTTGCTCTTCAGGTGGCTGTCTTGGGAGTTGGCAGTTTTGCACAAGGTCTAGCCTCCCTGGGGCTAAGGTACATGCAGGAAACAGACCTGAATTAAGCCGTACCATGGCTTAAGCCATAACCAATTCATGAGCACGTTGTGTTCAAGTCTTATAGAAAAAAATGGGGAAACCCCTCTTCAAACAGATGTCGACTTGGCCAATGCATCAAAGCTTAAGCAATTACATAAGCTTATGTCAGAAATCATTGCCAAAACGGTCATGCAGTGGTGCTTGCCTGTTCAGACATCATAATGCAGGGCATGTAGCTCACTCCGTGAGTCTGCAATCCATGTGTTCAACACATGGCATAAGCACTAGGACATGCAGGTTACTAACCGTTCAATTTCTCCCTGAGAACTGAGTTGCTGCGATCACTGCCAATGCAGGTCTGGAGCTGAATGCAGATACACCTTCTGCTTTGGCAGCAGACGTGTGCAGCGCAACACCCGGCACGTCCTTCCAGGCCTGGAGCACAGCCCAGTTCTCAACATGGATGAGGCCCTGAGCGACGCTGACATCGTGAGCCTCAGACTGACTGACACTGACTGACCTCTTGTGTTCACATCACACAAATGCATGTACTATACGACACAGTGGTGTTTCAGATAACATGGTGGCTTTGGGGTTGATTTGAACGACTGTGAAAAGGTCTGCATCATATAATCCATTGCACGCCTTCCAGGAAGGCCATGACACTACATATGGCATACTATGCCATATGTAGTGTGCTATAGTATAGCTGTAGTCAACCGGGTCAAGTACACGTGCTGCAAGTAGCCTGCTGCACAGCTTATTCTTTGTTCACAATGTAATGAGCACTGACTCAGTCCCAGGTTGGTGGTAGTTTCAGCTGTAGATGCAAGTAACAGTGTCAGCTATGTCATCACATCGCAGGTGATCCTGGCACTCCCTGCTGGTTCATTGCCGGCAGTGATTGGCAAATGCGGACCCAAACTTGCTCACAAGGTATTAATTGGCGAACTGCCATGTTCCTAACTCAAGAGCAGTTGCTGTGATGTCTTTGACATGCATCACTTCATGCTTCGTGGAAAGCTTGCAACAGCAGCTAGTGAATGCATGCACAGACCTTTTTGGCCAGCCAGCCTCATGATATTGGAGTGTGAAGATCTTGAATGCTCAGACTATACTCTGGTGTACCAGTACTGCCTGGGTCGGTGTACCAGTATTGCCTGGGTTCATTGCCTTCGGCAGTGGCTGTGCAGCTCTGCCAAGGCATGTGGACGTAGACAACTCACATATACTTTGCGGTGTTAGCGTTTAAACTCGCAGATCTTTGTGTTGAGGCTGAGTCGATCAGATACATACGACCACCTCGCGTGATGCTTGTGCAGATCATTGAGGGGCTGATTGACTGGCTCCCTGACAATGAGACAATTGCTTGTTGCTTTGGTGGACACGGAAGCTCGTCCATTGTAAGTATGTTGCTGCATGTTGCTCAAACGGCTGAATCTGCCTCTGCTGTTGCTTCCGGACCTGCTCAGGTGGTTGTCGATGTCATGAACCCCTGGGAGAAAGAGATCAAGAGGCTCATGGATTCCTGCAACGACCTGCTGCCACCAGACGCTGAGAGTCAGAAGCACAAGTGCTTACTCGGATCTGACAGGAGCGCTGATATCAATGCTCCTAGGAGGCCTGCTGCAGCAGGAGATGCAGAGGATACTGACTGTATCCCAACCTCCACTAAGGATGTGGACATGCCGATTAGTGACTGTGGCTGTAAGTCATCCACTATCAGTTGGATCCCTTTGAATGAGCAGTGCATAGCCAGCCTAACTGCTGCATCCTCTATGTAGCGGTGCTGCACATTCTGGTCGCTGGTAGACTTGTATGGTAGCTGGTGACAGGCACTTTGTAGGTTCTTGCATATCTGTGTGGCAGATTTGTGCCTCATTTTTGGGGGCTGATGAAACTTCTGATGGCCCGCTGCAGGTGGCCTCATACACCACCATACCAACCATGCTGCACACTGAACTCAAAACTGCCCAGATTTAGAAATCATAGCATAAACCAACCACTGAAGTGTGTTTGCTACCTAAGCATTGTTGTCATTGTATGCAGTGAGTCAGAGTGCCTTGAGCACCAGGAGCCCTCCTAGCAGCACAGCTGCATGGCTGGCCTCGGTGCTGCCCACATCTGCTCATGTTGTGAAGGCCTTCTGCAACCTGTCTGCTTACTCTCTCCTTCATGGAGACCCCCTCACTGAGCACATGAGGAGTGTGGCTGCATCTGACGTGCATGAAGCTGCAGAGACAGTTGCTGAGCTGGGCAGGGCACTGGGTATCGAGGTGAGCAGGGTGCTGGCTTATAATAGTAATAATAGTTGATACCATCAGCCATAGCATTTACTGCCATCAGCCTCGCGCCCGATGTTTCGTAGGCGGGTTGGGTGCTGGCTTATGACACATGTTGAATGTGCATGATTTGGCAATGTTACTTTACTGGCATATTTGGGTGGGAATTCTACCATTCAGCCGTGGGAGTGATGCGATCTTCACGCTGGCACACAGCAGGGCTGCTGTTGGCGCAAGTGTGACCACGCAGCAGGTGCCACTTGGCTTGCATATCTGTGCTGAATGCATATGCAATCATCAATCTGAGTCAACACTGTATGCAGCAGGCCACAGTTTGTCCTGTGTGCACAGATGCCAAGCCACTGAAGCAGAATGTATGCATCATTTATATTGGGCGGCATGGCATTTATGCTTCACACAGGATGCATTGTATGCTGGCATGAACACACTTGTACGGCTCACGACATAGTGTTTTTTCCCCGGAAACATACAGTTGACAAGGCTGCTGTTTCCCTTCAACCCTCCAAACACAAACATTGCCAGCTGCATTTGCGTTGTTGCCTAATGTTGCTGATCAAACTGTCATGAGATCCCTGTACGGTATACCTGAATTTGCAGATGCGGACTGTGGGGTCCCTCAGCTATGCTTCAGTGCTTGAGGCCCGGCAGCACTCCCTGCTGAAGGCCTGGCAGTGGCCGGCTCTGCTGATGTTTTTCACATGGCTGGTGACACACATCTACTCCTTCATCCGCTACGACTTGTACGGTGGAACCCCCTGGCAACACGTCACCATGTGGGTGAGTGACAGTGACATGTCGTGAGAAACATAGAGCTATAGAAGCATAGCTGTATGACTGAATGAAACATACAAATGACTGACTACTTTTATTGGATCAAACATACACATGACTGAATGGAAACATCTCCTGGACAAACTCGGTTGTTTCAAGCCGGTATCTTGCTCAGGATTCTTGAGGGGGTGGTGATTGGCCTCATTGCAGAGGGTTTATCTGTACTACATCTACATACCTGAGATATGCAGTAAGGTCTTGTGCAGTACAGCATCAGCTAGTACAGCAGGCTCTGTTCAGTGCTGCTTGTCAGGAGAGGTACTCCATACTCCACATATAGCACCCAAGGCCCTTGCGGCCAGCAAGGGTAACCTGCTTCTGCTTCTTCATGAGATGTAGCACACCGTAAGCCAAATCAAATGGCCTGTCTGCTGGTGTTTCCTGCAGATTCTGAACAAGTCGGTTGGCTGGGTATCCCTGTGGGGCATGGTCTACACCTACCTGCCGGGAGTGCTCGTGTGCTACATGCAGTTGATCTCCCGCAAGGCTTCAGTGAGGCTGCCCCACTGGATGAAAGTGTGGATGGACGGGCGCAAGCAGCTGGGGCTACTTGCGCTGGCTGCAAGTGGGTTGATGCTCAGGGGCTATCTGCCATTGTGAAGGCTTCAGCAGATGTTGCAGGTCGCATAATCTTGAGCAACACAATGCAAATAATGATGCAACCCAGTACAATACTATCAAACCGCTCATAGGCTAGTCTTGCATCTTACCTGGTCATGACAGCTGATGTTGGGTTCGCTAGGCCACATTAATGTCAACTATGTTTACGTGTATTATGCCAGTGCTGAGCAAGTTGCTGACATAGTGAGCAAGTGCGAGCGATAGACGTGGTGCTGCTATTCCTGCTGCACCTGCTGCCATCTTTGCTGCAGTGTTGCTGCATCTACTGCTGTCCACCTTCCTCTGGATGCCCAGCTACTACGCCAAATTGTGGGACAATACAGATGCTGTGATGATGCCTCTGATGGGCAACAGTACCGCGGTAGACATATTTGGCATGCCAAAAAGTGGTAAGCCTCACATCTTCTCTGTCGAAGGACTGCCAGAACTGCTGGGCAATAGATGCTGCTTTCATTGACAATGAGCTGCAGCTGCGTCACTTGCTGATGTATGCCAGATACAGTTGACCTATGTGCCGACTGGTAGCATGACTCAGCCTGAGTCTGCCCTTTGGCCGGCTTCAGGCCCTGAACTTAATGATTAAGTTTGATTGCGTAGATATTCACATGGCAACCCAAATGGCCAAAGGGCAAGCTGACTCAGTTACGGCCAACATGCATGTTGGGCCTATGCCCACGCCACCAACAACAAAATACATGAAGTCGTTCTACTGGCACACTATGTGGCAGACACCTGCACCTTCCAAGATTTAGTCACTGCCTGCAATTTCTTGGCTCATCTTACTATGATGGATTGACAGGCTGTCAATGCAGTGGCTGTACATGTCTGTCTGCAAGACTCTTCTGCTGCCTATCTGTGACTGTCTGCAGTCAAAGGCACTGCTGCTGCTGCCAGCGCACATCTGACCCATGCCAGCATCAGCAACATCACCTCAAGCTTGACAAGCCAGGCTACTGGCGTGCTGGTCAACAATGTCATCACGATCAGGAGCAAGCTGAACTGGATCGGAGAGTCTTCAACCTTCCTGGGCATCATGTCTGGTGAGTAAGGCAGCATATAATATTGAAGCTTGCATTGCACAATCTGCAGGCCTGTGCATCGCCTGTACTCTCGGCATATCTTGATGAGGACAAATGCTATGCCGCGGCCAATGCAGTTGGCTGTTGTCTGACAGGGAGTCATGGGGTCCCCTCAAGGGCTAGGTTGTATAGTATGGTAGTTGACTTTTCAGAGGAGCAATGCGACCAAGTGAAGGCAGGCAATACATAGTAGATAGGTGCAATGTGCGAGGCGGCAGCAGCTTGCTGTCCAGCCAACCTCTTGGCTTAGCCAAAGTTGATTGGAAGCTTCACAGCTGGGCTGCTGTTACCATTAAACTAAATAGCACTTGCAGTCGCCGATAAGATGTTTCTCTCAGCCAGTGGTATTCATTCCTTCTGCATGTCTTTGCCATGCAGGTGTCCTGATGGGTGTTATTGCTTTGACCTCGCTGCCATCTGTCACCCCCAAGCTCAACTGGCGTGAGTGGAGACTCTTGCAGAGCCAGGCTGGCTGGCTGGCAATCATAACAGCAACTGTAAGTAACACCGTGTTCATTGACTGTAAATACTGAATACAAATTTAGTGACTGCTATCACATCATCAGCTTGCAGTGATGGTGGTGCAAGTACCATCACCTTATGATGGGGTATGGAGCTTCTCAAACCAGATGCATACTCCGGGGCAACCAACTTCAGGGCTTTGGTTGTAGTGAGCTGCATTGCTGGCTCTGCCAGAGGGACCCTGAGGGACTCTCAGCTCAGTCCGACTGAATGGCGGTGCCATTTTGGTGACCAGTGCATAGTATGCATGATGCATGCGTCAACAACAAAGTTTAGTCGCCAGAACAGCACATGGCTGACGCAACCTGACAGACAACACAACAGTCTTGGCAATGTTTGCTTCCTGTCCTTCCATATTTTCACAATTTCATTATGATGCCCTGGATTCTTGCTGTCTGTCAACTGACGTCCCGGATGACAGCGGCTGTTGACTTCTGTCGACATTCATAGATACTACTGCAGGTACATGAGCCGTAGTGTGTGACAATTGACATGCAGCGGCTTTGCATTCCTCTACTTCAGGTGCATGTGCTGCTCCTTGGTGCACCATGGTGGCCCAGGTACAAAACTGAGTGGCCCAAAATGATCCCAACAATCACGCTCATGTCAACCATCCCACCGATGCTGCTGCTGCTGCTCAAGGGACTCATCTCGCTGCCTCCCCTGAGTCTGCTGCTGGCCCGTGTGCGCTCAGGTGCGACGCAGAACAGTGCATCTCAGATGCTGTTGTACTTTCGAACTGCATTATTGCTGTATCTGTGAACATTGATCCGTAAGATTCCTGACTGATGATTCTGGAGGTTGCATGTTAAACAGACGTTTTTGGACCAACATAAGTCTCTCAGGCCTGAGTGCACGGGCCCCTCAATGATAAGGCGATGTTGTGCAGCAGTCCATCACAGTGCTGATGTCATCCTCAGTCAGCTCTGTCGGCCAGAGTGCCTGCATGTGATGATGAATGAAGCAGCCGCCCTGCTCACTGCAAACCTTCAAAAAGCATGATGTCAAATGCTTATTACCCATCATGTTATGATTACATGAGCCCAAACGCCAGTCAGTCACTGCCAATGCCCAATGTCACATTGAAATGGTGTTGAATCACTAATGGCAAGGCGGTGTCAATTTCCCAAGCTCAGGTGGCTTCAAGGCATGACTGGCAAGCTTCACTCAGTAAGATTCATATCATGTAGCATTCTGTGGCTGTGGTTGCAGGTCATTTGGCAAAGAAACTTACCAGCAACGATGCTGTGGCCTCAACCCCGGTGTATGCAGTGGCATTGGCATAAGTCATGCACATGGGCAACTACTGTCTTACACTGAGTAATCAACTGTTCACAGCTGCCGCCAGCATTCAAGAAATGGGGAACCCCCTTCTGGACTGATTTTGGAATCTAACCTTGTGGGCCAAGGGCAGAGAGGGGGACGTCTGCTACTCAATCTTGTGGCTCATGGTCAGCTTGCAACGTTATATTCCCTGCAGTCATACTGTGGTCTGATGTTCCCGGGCATGTCCAGGGTTCTAAAATGGTGCCACAACATGCTATTTAAGCTGCAAACCCAATTGACCATGATATGCAGCCTGGTCATCATGTCAGAAGAGGTTTTTCATTGCCCAGTGTCATGCAGGCCCTTGCACTCAATATTGCGATTGCCATGGTCTTCATCCAAATCAATTGATCTCAAATCAAGCAGTGCTTCTGATATTGCACAGAACGCAACAATTTGCAGAAGATGTTGCCAACGCAGCTTGAGGCTTGATTCACTGAGTGCAGTGTACATGGCAGTAGGTACATGCAGCAGTAGACATGTTTGAATGTTGGTCAGCTATCTGGCACTGCCCTGCCAGAAGGATATCACTTGTGCACTGTACCCTCCCGGAGGCTATTGCAGGCTATCACTGTTAGTTGTTGTGCCTGATGTTATTTCCCAGGCAGGTGCCCGTTTTTACAGCTTGAATATAATCGATGAAGACGTTCAACAAGTTGTATAGTCTCAACTGTTGCACTAATCTATGCAAATATAATCTCAATTGGTGTCTGCCTGTCCAGTGATGTAGCGTGAGATTCACATACTATGCCATCTGTGACACAATACTGCTGTCCATAGCTACTACTATATAGCATGGGCCGTGGGGGTCCACCTCTGCAGCATTCATATGTTGTTTGTGTGTTTTATCATCATCATTGTATCATGGTATGTTACCACTGACATCAGCCAATGCAGGCCCCTGACAAGCAGCCTGACAGCTGAGTAGCTGCCATGATCATGATAGCGGCCTGGCGTGCAATTACAAAATCATTGATGCACATATGGACGATCTGACCAGATGTCCAAGGGAAAACCTAGATTATAGTTTCCCCTCAAATTTCCCCTGAAACTTGCTTGTGTGTATTTGCACTATTAAGTAGGTTCCCCACAAGAGACTCTCTTGTCTCCTTTGGGGTGGCCCCTCCAGTGGAGTAAGTAAGGTGGTATAGTGAATTATGGTATGATATGATAAGGTATGGTATGTTTTGGTATGAGATGAGGGCTTGCCAAGAGCAGTTCATGCAGCTGTCAATGCACCAATCAGTGGTAGCAGAACTCTGGAATGTTTTCCATGTCCTCCTATGATCACCAGGTTTACCAATATGGCTTCTCAGCCAAGGATCTTTGGGGGTAATGTCGTCATACAGGGTATAAGCAACCAACCTCAGACCAGAAGTAAGTGTTTTAGCTATCTGCATTTTGAGCAGCTTGCACCACTGGCAGTTGTCCAAGGGCACCCAGTTTTATGGTTTCCTCAATGAGCACGTGTTTGGATAGAGCAAGGCCAGTCCAAACGTCTAGACGTTTGCTGCATCGAGTGATTACGTCATATGCATGACTTCATTTTGTGGTTGCGATAACTTGTCTAAAGGCTTTAGGCCCCAAACGGCGTTGACTCCAATGGCCCACAGGAGCTGGTAATATCGAAAGGTACTGCACTATCCATCGGCTGTACACATAGTCAGCTGTGTGCGCAGCCGCTGTCAGCGGCTGAGCTCGTTCATCACAAGCAAGGCATTGCCCATATGGGCCCATGCATGGGCCATTGGCCAGTACGTAAGTGCGCGACTCAGGACTAGATTCACGATTTTCATTATTTGTTAACGCCAATCAAGCAGGTTATCAACAACAAACATCTGCTCACTTACTTTGCTGCTCAAGCATGCATTCAGCACATGTGTATGCATCAGCGAACACAAGTGGCGCGAAAGTTGTGCACGTCTGGTAGGAGATGTTGCAGTACCTACGCGTTGCTGAGTGTCATTGATCTAGTGGTATATACCAACTTCATATCCTTGCATGCAGGAAATTACTTGCCTGTTTGGTCTGACAGGTCAACAACGAGCGGATGGCCTACGCAGATGACGTGCGTAGCATGTCACGTTTACAGCTTTGAGTATGGCCCAGCATATGCATACAAGCTTTACTGTAGTACATGCTGTCTAGCAATGACGCAGCGCGTTGCGTCTTGTGCTACATATCGCTTGTTGCAGACATCCCTCACCACCAAACACGTGTAGATAATCCCTAGTTACTACAACCAACTATTGGCAGACTGTTATCATCACCAAATCTTGCTACCTTGCAGCAGTACAGGCTGGTTACGTAGCCAGGCATCGAGCAGGAGCTGCAGACGCAACGTATTTAACTTTCTCAATATCTAAGCAGACCTATCAGTGATACTATAAGATGTCCACCACCGCCTGGAGCACGGGTACGCCTTGTCCCGCGCAGCATCAATTGACACACAGCGCCGTGCTGGCATAGCACACACATGCTTGCGCTGTCACACAGACACGCATTATATTCACATTACAAGTATTAATTACGAAATCATAGTTGCTGCAGGCGTTCCCCTCAACGATGTCACGGAGCCAGCAGTAAAGGAGGCGCCAGCGGATGATCCCATAGCTGCAAACGACTTTAAAATCAAAGCCTTCGGCGCTGACTCGCAAAAGGCCCAGATAAATCCAGCATCTAATGTCATCAGCAGCCCTGAGCGGAAGGAGAGCCTCCCCAAGGCAGAGAGGAAGTCAGAGGTCAATGTTGGAAAGACTAATGCCAGGTACATGGGTCAACTCACTGCCTGGTTTCTGCTGCAGCCTGCCAGGTCCTGCAAGGGCCCTACAGATGCCAGCAATCATGATAGGATTGTGTGAGCACCTAGATAAGATTGCATACAATGCAACCAACCAGCACTGACATGGTTCTGAGACCATCTGCTTCACTGCAAAGACCTGTGTTGATTCAATTCACAACATTGTTCATGCCAGCAAGCAAGATCATGCCATGGCCAATTACAAGCCTCAAGCACATGCCAGCATCAGGCAGCTCCAATCATTTGTTGCCGTTGCTGCCGATGCTGCCGATGCTGCTGCTGCTGCTGCCGATGCTGCCGATGCTGCCGATGCTGCCGATGCTGCCGCTGCTGCCGCTGCTGCCGTCGCTGCCGCCGCTGCTGCTGCTGCTGCCGTGTAGTGTTCCTGTCCACCAGCGTCTTCATGAGTACGGCCAGACCCAAAGCCAGAAGAGAGAAGAGGCAGCAGCAAAGCAGGTACAAGCTCACACAGCTGACATGACTTGAGCCACCACCTCAATGGTCATTTCACCTCATGAGTGCTCAGTCATTGAGTACAGTACTCTCAGGCTTAATCGGGGTTCACTGCACTTAACGCACACTTGCATGGACACTATCAGGTTGAAAGGACACTTCGGAAATCAACCAGTCAATCAACAGCAAATTACTCGGAATGGAGCCTCTGCGCTGCTGTGCACCAACTGCCAGAAGGCAGGACAGCTTGATTACTGCGTTTTTTCCAACTCAGGACACAGTCTAGAGGTGCTTGATAAGCGATACAATCATTGAGACAGGGTGCTGCTGCTATTGCTGCTGCATGGAATGCCCCAGGCTTCAGAGCTGACCTTCACGCCTGAGTTGAGTCCCCGCTCTCGCAACATGTCAGCAAGTGGACGTCTGTCAACAAACGGCAAAACAGCACATTTCTCTGAGAGACTCAGCAGCGGTGAGCTCCTCCAGCACACTGCTGCTGCTGCTGCTGCTGCTGCTGCTGCTGCTGCTGTTGTGCATCATGCTGCCGCAGTTGTGATGCTGCTTAGTGGACTTGAAGGAACCTGGTTCTCAGCCCTGCTACCACTTTTGCAATGGCAGATAAGATGACATCTGATTCCGCTGCTGCTGCTGCTGCTGCTGCTGCTGCTGCTGCTGCTGCTGCTGCTGCTGCTGCTGCTGCTGCTGCTGCTGTGACAGTTGGCACAGAGGCTCAGAAGCGTCTTGATCGGCTGCGTCGGGAGCGAGCTGCTGCTGAGCGCAGGGCGTGCACATTCCAGCCAAAGGTCAACAGCTACAGTGAAAAGCTGCTGATGCAGAGAGCAAGCAGGGATGATGGAAGTGCACAGGCCAGGTATGTAATCTCACTAGTTGTGATTATGATAGATACTACCATGTCTCATATCACTGCTGCTGCTTTTGGTGATATTCTTGTAGCCCTTCACTTGCATCCATATTCATGATGTTCATGATATGGCATAATGTTTGGAAGTGACATATCTAGGTCACGGCAGCGCTAGATGGCTGCTACATTCAGCTGTTCTTGCTGGCAACACTTGCTGCCATGGGTTTGTTGGTACTGGCAACTCTTGCAATATAGCTGTGTCAAGAGTAGGAGTATCACTTCCTTATGCTGCTGCTGCTGCTGCTGCTGCTGCTGCTGCTGCTGCTGCTGCTACTGCTGTTGTGCACCTGCAGACAGCAGGCGTTTCTGAAAAAGATGAATCAGACTTTTGGTGGCAGCATGATGAGAACATCAGGTAATGACTCAGCCACCAAATCAGCTGCGATTCCCCATCACTTGTTACAGAGGATTACACAATGCCGTATTATACAATGTATATAGGCCTAGGCATATATAGAGGCCTCTCTGGCAATACTCCTAATGGGGGCAGTGAATGTGCAGTAATTCTATCATGGCTTGCTTGCATTGCTGTAAACCAGCTGCTGCAGTCAGAAAGTGGTATAATGAAGTTAACGTAATTGATAAATTACAAACTGAATTGCCATGATCCTGATTCTGATTCTTTGTAAATTGACAAACCTGGTTTCAAGTTGAGGCTTGATTAGATGTGAAGCACGTTGTCTTTCTATTTTAGTTGAAACCTGGTGTTTCAGTACTCCAATGAAGTGGCAGGGTATTGGCACATGATCATCAACAGTGTTGTGTATGCAGGTTATGGCAATCCTGCTGGAGTCAACCAGCCTGGCAGTGCCAGCATTGGCGGCAGTGCAAGAAGCCGTCAGCTGACTCAGCGCAGGTCACTGGTCGGATGTGATGCCACACCAGCTATGATGTCGGCAGCAGCAGCAGCAGCAGCAGCAGCAGCAGCAGCAGCAGGCAACACACAGGAGCTTTCCGACAAGGTACATGAGATTTCAAGGTGCCTTCAGGCCAGTAACCTCTTTGCTCAGGGTTGCTGCTCGATTTCAATGTGAAAAAAGCCAAGGACCTTGTGTGTGGTATAACATTCTTTCTTTAATATTATCTAATGCCAGGGCCTGCAGCAGACCATCACAACAGCAGGCTCAACTCAATGCATGCAACTGCTGGGGTAATTACCCCATTAATATCCTTGTGAAAATAAATGCATAGTCTTTAGATAGCTCAATAGTTTGAAAAATTGAAATTTGCTGTTGTGGATGGTTTTTTTGATGCAGATGAAAAGGCAACTTCAGGCTCTTTATGGCATCAAGCCTCGTGAGGAGACCCCACTGGAAGAGATTGAGAGGTACTGCCGAGCATCGGGAAGAAAGAGACAGCAGCTAGAGCCATTGTGCTGGTGCTGTACTCCAGCAAACTTAAATACAGCAGGTTTAGGCTTAAAAGTTATGTCCCTCAATTTATCCCTCAAAGCCTGCCTCCTTCTGAACTGTTCTACAACCCTCTGTAGGTGGTATAAAGCAGCTCTCCAAGAGCAAAATGAGATTGATGCTGCTGCTCATGAGGCACACCAGGCAGCACTGGCTGACAGCTTGAAGGAGATCGAGACATGGTGGCAAGCAGCATGTGACGAAACAGAAGGTGCTGCCACTGCTGCTGCTTCTGTTGCTGCTGATGAGGTGAGTGCAAGCTGGCTCCACTTCTGTTTACCATACCATACCGTACAACCTGGCCCTGGAGGGGCACCCCAAAGGAGCCAACAGAGGCACTCGTGTTTTCTTGTGAACAGGGATAGTCTGAATTATCATTGATTCTCAGTCCTGGTTGTGATTAGCCTCCAAGGTGTTGGATGGGTTAAGCTGTGCAGGCCACAAAGGAACTTGTTTATACAGATGTCCCAGAGCAGCATTAGTACAAAGTTCATCGCTTGTGCTGAGCTTGTAGCACTGTGCAGAGTCGCTGTTCCTACTCCATAACCACAAGTACCTAGCAGTCAAAGCAACAAGCAGTTGACAGCCGCTCATAAAGCTTACCGTGAATATTGTTCATGGTAACAGTCCATGAGAAATGTATCTGGCTGTTGCACCACAGGCTGAATCAGAAAAGTCAGAAGTTGCCAAGTCACCTGCTGACGTCAGCATGTTGGCTGCCGACCTCAAAGAAGATGAAGAGGCACCAGCTGACGCTAATGGCGACAGAAGTGACAACAATGACAGTGCTTTGACTGGACTGGCAGCAGCAGCAGCACCTGCGGAGGCTGATGTGACACCAGAGGTACATCAAGCTGTAGCACAATCCTAAATATTCTTGACACAATTTTCTGAGTGAAATAAAGGAACAATCATGGGTACAGCTGTATGCATTTCCATCAGTGATGAACACCTTTATACAGACTCGCCATACCTACCACCATAGGCTGTTGTGGCATATGTGTCACTGTTGAACAGGTAATGGCTAGGTGCAAGCTCGTCTGACATCCTCTGCTCCTGTTGCTGCTGCTGCTGCTGTTGTTATTCTTATTTCAGGTGACAGAGCTTTTTGAGGTCAAAGAGCAGCAGCTTATTGAGGAGATCACACAGCTTGATGAGGCGCTGCAGGAAGTGAAAGCGGCAGCTCCTGCTGAGTCAGTCTTTATCATAGCTGAGTCAGCAGTCACTTCAGCTGAGTCAGCAGTCACTTCAGCTGAGTCAGCAGTCACTTCAGCTGAGTCAGCAGTGGTGTCATCTGAGTCAGCAGTCACTTCAGCTGAGTCAGCAGTCACTTCAGCTGAGTCAGCAGTCACTTCAGCTGAGTCAGCAGTCACTTCAGCTGAGTCAGCAGTCACTTCAGCTGAGTCAGCAGTCACTTCAGCTGAGTCAGCAGTCACTTCAGCTGAGTCAGCAGTCACTTCAGCTGAGTCAGCAGTCACTTCAGCTGAGTCAGCAGTCACTTCAGCTGAGTCAGCAGTCACTTCAGCTGAGTCAGCAGTCACTTCAGCTGAGTCAGCAGTCACTTCAGCTGAGTCAGCAGTCACTTCAGCTGAGTCAGCAGTCACTTCAGCTGAGTCAGCAGTCACTTCAGCTGAGTCAGCAGTGATGTCATCTGAGTCAGCAGTCACTTCAGCTGAGTCAGCAGTGGCTCCGATGTCAGTGGAGGAAGAGGAGCAGACAGATCAGCAGCAGCAGGTGATCACTTATGTAGGCTGAAATGCATTAAATGGAGTGTGCGACTAGTGCAGCAGCATGATGCTTTTGTATTTGTTTCTGTCAGCCATATAATCTCAGGCAGTGGCAAGCGTGTGCTGCTTGCAGTCTCCATAAACATAAGTAAGCGTAATGCATGAATGCTGGAACGTATTGTATTGCAAATCTGCTGCGAACTGAAACTTAGGAGAGTCTCATCTGTGAGTATTCAGGAATGAAAGAAAGTGTTGTGCCATCTCATCATTTGCTGCTGTTGCTGTTGCTGTTGCTGCTGCTGCAATTGCTGCTGCTGCTGCTGCTGCTGCTGTCCTTGTTCACCACAGTCTGAAGAGATATCAGTTGCTCTTACTGCCACTGTCACTGAGGCTGCTGACCTGACAGCGAGCCAGGATGAGGAGCCGGCAACGGTAATAAAAGTGCTGTCTCTCAGTCCTTCTCATGCATGTTGTGTTCATCTATGATGTACATCAACAGTTTCATAATCAATTGATTCTTGTTAAGACGTTTGTTTGATAGGTGATCTTCATAAATAAATAGATAGGTCCTAAAACATAATGTGTTGCTTTTGTATTGTTATGAGTATTTGTCTGTCCACTGATACTCATCAATGCTTGTTCATAGCTGTTATTATAATCATGTGACCCAAAAACTATTTGCCAAGTGTGTGAAGGGTTTCGGCATTGTTCATGGCAAATATTGAGCACCAGGCTCCACAGAATGGAATCAACCCAGCATGTGCATCTGCATGCCTATGCTTTTAATATGAGCCTGCTTTGCCTGCTTGAGCGATGTAATGCAGTACAAATCGTGTCATTGTGCTGCTGCTGACATCACCGACGCCACATGTACTGCTGCTGCTGCTACTGCTGCAACAGGAGGCAAGTGTACAGCTGTCAACAAGCAGAAATGCAGCAGACGTACAGCATCATGTTGCCCACATCAATGCAGCCATGATCCTTCGAGGTTCAAGAACCAGATCTGCTATCAAGAGTCATATCTACAAGATCAAAAAAGCTCTGAAGAAAGGTGCTAGCAGCAACAGCAGCAGCAAGGTCCAGCACCACACTGCTGCCATGGCAGCCGCAATCCAGGAGAACAGCATTGAGCTGTCCAGAGAGATCAGTCATCATTTAACACACATTGCATCTCTGACTGAAGATGCTGCTGCCGCTGCTGCGATCGAGCAACATGCAGCAATGGTTGCAGCTGACGCAGAAGAACTTGGCAGCAGCATGGCAGTAGCAGAACAGCAGAGCCCTGCCGCTGTCATGTCTGCTGCTGCGCACTTTGCTGAATCATTGAGCGAGTATGCCGCATTGACTGCTGCCACTCGTGGCAAGCGCGGCAGCCGCATTGCAGCCGCATTGAGGCAGCTGGCGGCACGTATTGCAGCTGCCTTGAGGCTGACTGCAGTCCGCAATGCTGCTGAGATGAAAAAGTTCCACAACAGCATTGGCAAAGCTGGCCTGCAGCTGCCCTTGTCCCCTGCTGGCCAGCATGCAGTCCAGGTGACTGCTTGAGAATAGGGCAGACTCAATATGTCCCTGCTATCTTCAAACATGCTTACTGTGCATGTGTTCATCTGTTTGCAGGTCCAACATGAGTAGAGTCTAGTTGTTTGGTAATTGGCAGCTTGAAGGCAGCAACAGCAGCAGCACTTGGGACCAATCAGTATATTTGCCATCCTTGGTCCTTTGTAGTTGCACTAAATGACCATCTTCTTGTGGCAAGGCCAAATGCTGCTGCTGCCATTGTTGCTGCCAGTGGTGCTGGCGGTGGTGGTGGTCAGGGGGTATGGTGTTGTGCTATGCAATTTCTCTTAACACACATGAAGTTGCTCTCACTGGCTTACTTGGTACTTTGTGATGTTCTGCTGTACAACAGCTGCATTTGCAGCTTTCATGAGGTTCTGTACACTGTTTACAACAAGGACTTGCACCGGCTTCCTGCATATACAGAATTAAAAAGTGCACCTGCACCCATTGGTTTAAGTTGTGTGCATGAGCAATTGCTGTAGCTTTAGGTGTTCTTGCAGCATGTTGATGATTTTTGTGCAGAGTCCCTCTGTGTACTACAGCACTGCAGCATTCAGAACTACTTTACACTGTAATGGCCCCCATGAGCGACTATGGTGGCTCCTCCGGGGTGCCCCTCTGGGGCCAGGTTGTATGGTATGGTACGGTATGGCATTATGAAGCCTGAGTTGTACTCATCACATGCCATATTCCGAGGCCAGGTTGTATAGTGTGGTGTGGTGTGGTATGGTAGTTGTAGCTGTGCTGCGTTGATTGTTCGCTTGTCTTCTACAAGATAGGCGTAGACTTCTTTCGTACACCAGGCCATGCAGCGGTTGCACAGTCGTTGGTTGGTACTAAAACTTAATGGCTGATGGTTTGTTTTGACACTGAGCCTTGGGGGTTGATGGTTCTTCATGTTATGTGCGGCTGTGCTGGATGGAGTTGACTGGGCTCACACTGTCTGATCACACTGATCAAAGGAGTTGTACGAACGGCCTCATCAGGACATACTTGTATGCTGTACAACAAGCATCAAATGTAATGCCTGTACATTGAGATCTGGCATGCTTGTGCAGACATTGTAACAACTGCTGCCTTTGATAGGGGTGGACATTGCTACTGTAGCCCTGCTGAACAATTATCGCAATTGCTGAGTGAGCAAATGTAGCACACTGTCTGCCACAGTGTGGTTGTGAGACAATAATGCCCATGTGGCATGCTTCGACGACGATGGCAGTCTCAGCCCGGTCTCGGAGGTCAGGCTGACAGGGGACCTCGGAGGTTGGGATGACGATGTTGCACCTCAAGGCATTACTTTTTGCACCGAGGCCGATGGCAGTAAATGCTATGGCTGATGGTATCAATTATTATTATTAGTTTTTGCACATATGTCGGTAGATGTTGGAACAAACACGTCGTCAACTGCACATATCTAGCTCTATAGCTGGTAGATACCGGCAATATGCCACTGAACAAACTTCGCTATCGGATGACTCAAGCCAAGCTTGTATGGAGTGCTACCGGTATAATATGCCCTTGCAAAGATTATGTTAGTTAATAAGAGCATGCATATATTACTACCTTTTAATGCTGTCAGCAACACAATCAACTCACACGTACGGCAGTCATAACTTCTGCTAGTGAGCATGAGCTAAGCATGCCTGAACAATGCATCAAGACAGATAGCCAGACTCCGTACTGCCGGTACTAAGCTGGCACCACTGGTATATCTGAGATAGCCAATGCTAGACTACAGCCATTGGTTTTGGCTACAGTCAGCGCATCTAATGCAAAGTACTAGAGGCAGTGGCCCACCCGGCACTAGCGGTACTTGTACAGCAGTGGCCACTCCTGGCTAGCCGACTTGTTTCTGGCAGTTCATGTCACTCTGATCACCTGTGTCGTGCGTTGACATGGGTAGTCAGATTGACATGAACTGCCAGAAACAACTCAGCTGGCCAGGAGTGTGGCATACATGTAGGAGTCATGTGCACAAACCGGCCTCGGTGAAAGGACTGTGCGCTGTTGTGCGTAGCACATACCATCAGTGCAGACACCGTGAGTGGCACCACAGCTGAACAAATCGCACATATATTGGAGCAAACAACATCGTTGACCGCACACACCTAGCCTGTAGATGCTGACAGTATGCCACTGGGACGAACTTTGCGAATGATGGCTAGTATGCAGAGCTGTGACTCGAGTCAGGTCCCAGAAGGGTGCCTTGCTCAGTGCGGCACGGTGTCAATTTGCACATGCTGTACGTGCCAAGGCTGAACCTGCACGACTGATTTTTGGTGCTGTTATGATGACCAGTGCCTATTCCAGCAACTGTACCGTGTATTTCCACACCACAGCATATAGCTCACACCCACCAGACTTTCAAGTTGGGAGAGAGATGTAGATATCTAGATTGGTATCTATGTGGGACCCCGAAGGAGCAAACAAAGTCGCCCCAGGGAAGTCAAGTTCATGACTGTTCAACAACAAAATTTCTCACAATAAAACAAACCTCATGATCATAGCGCTTTTTGTGATACTGCTCTTGTACACAATACTTGCTGATGCTGGGTTTCCCCAGATCAGGCTGGCAAAGGCTTATCAACAGCACCGTATCACATATAACACGGTAATTTTAATATCTGTTCAAGTGCTTACTGTGGCAGCAATCTCTGGTCTAACATTGTGGCGTTGATTAAAACTCTCATATGCACATGCATATCTCTGTAGGTGTTGACGGAGGTCGTGAAAGTGCCATGTGGCAACACACAATAGATGAAAACACTGCCTCTAGGCTAGACTCACAGACTACCATACCATACCATACCATACCATACCATACAACTCAACCGTTAAGGGGCACCCCGTAGGCGCCAACAGAATCCCTCATGCATGGGCAAAGGTTTCTCAAGACCCCACACTCACAGAGCTGCTCAGCAACATCAAGCTGCCACAGCTGCCTTGCTTTCATATAGATATGGACTTATGCCTGAATTGAAGCCAAGATCACGGTTCTGCTGATGATTGGTCAGAGCTGTATCCGCGGCTACTGCTGCTGTGCATGGCACTGCTGAGCCAGCTAGTTGGCATTTCCTTCTACTCATTACTGTGTTGTGTACATATTCTGTCCGGCTTGGCTACTCTGCAGGAAGCTTTCTTCAATGATTGGCCACTTGTAAAACAGTTACCTCATTCAAAGTGTGACTGCATTGACACCTTCACCTCCTTGCCAAGCTGCTGCTCCATCTCTTGCACCTCCTTCAGCACATCTGCTGCCTTGTGGACGTGCCCATCTCCACCCGCTGCAGCCACTGCTGGGATGAGCTTCCCAGGCATTGGAGTTTCCAGTGCCGGTGTGCTGTCTAGGCTTGCAAGCACCTGCACAGCACCAACTATCGTGTTATGCGTGTAACATGTGGTATATATATTTAAAAAATGTGGTAAATATGGATTCCAATGCTGTTGTGTGCAGCACCAGTACGAAGGGAAAGCCCCATGAAGATTCTAGTGGCTTGTTGGTCCAGGAAGGGTGAGGGTGCAAGTGTCTGGCAATGTAACGACTTGTTGCATTGCATTGCATGCTCAAGTTCAGCTGCAACTGTTACTTACCAGTACACTCAGCCGCTCACCTGTTTCTGACCTTCATGACTCTCCATTGTCTTGGCCAAGCTGAGGGTGGCTTTCATCCAAACCAGGCACACGGCAATGAAAAACAGTGCAGTGAAAGGCAGTGCTGCAGCCATGGAGCCAAATGCCAGCAGTGCGGCCTGCAAAGCAATACATAATTCAATGATCTTAGAAGGGAAGGCGTGGAACGATGTTCTACCCCTCAATACACATGAAGGAACTCTTGATCTGCCAGTGATGCTGGCTACTGGGTCACGATCGGCTGTGCATGGCAGCAACTTTCCAAGGCCAGCAGCAGCAGCTGCAACAGTTTGTAGCTCAGCAACATACAATAAATGCAGAGCAGGCTGGGTTCAACCTTATACACTCTGTCTCATGTCTCATACCATGACCATGTCAATTGCACACCAGTATCTTCACCTATTATCTGCCTACTCTTGGTACAGGTAAATCAGCCACAGCACTTCTGCCATCTGTCTGCTTGTCTATGCATAGAACTGAACAAAGTACCCACTAGCCACAACGATTTTGCACACTTGAAGATTATGGTATGATGAATCTCATGCGATGAGCCATGTCTGCACTCTCTCACAGTCACCTGCATGACCCAGCTTCCGCTGCTCTTGCCAATCTGATTGCCCAGCAGGTCCACTGCTGCCTTTCCAGCCTCCTTCTCCTGCTTGTCCATGGTGATGAAGACCATCTCCTTGCTCGGGTCAAACAGGGAGTACTTAGCAGCACGGCCAAACACCTGCAGTAGTTTTCCAAACCACGTTTGCATGACTGCAGGCATCCTTCAAGGTCTAGAACAATGGCAAGGCCATGCAACGACTACGTGGGAGTGTTTCAAGGTATGAATGCTCTGAGGACAACCTTGATCGCATGCTCTGATGCGTCTGCCATGCTGCTGCTGCTACTAGCACCAGCAGCGCTTGGTGCTGTTGGGTGGTCAATATAACCTGCTGGCAAAGATCTTCACCAGAGATACATATTAGTTACTCATCTAGGCATCTCAGCCACATGTGTACACCTCACAACAGCTGCCCAACAGCTCAACTTGAAGTAAATTGTTGGCAAAAAAGTAACTTGCTACTTACTTGCACCACTATGCCTGCAGCAGGTGCAAGTGCCAGTAGGGCTGCCAGACCGCTGCCTGCAGCAGCAGTGCCTGGCGGCACCAGACTTCCGGCGAAGAAGACAGCACCGCTGATGAGGCACGCCAAGGGGGTCATCAGAGCAGCACCTCTCCACCCCAGGTACTACAGGAAGAAACAGCAGCAGTATCACAACACATGTTGCTTGTTTGACTCCGTGAGGGTTTTGGTTTAATGATTGAGGGTGACATCCGTAAAACAGCTGCTCACCAGCTTGCCGGGCTGAGCAGTAATCCAAGCAGTGCCACAGCAGCTGGGCAATGCAAGGTGCTGCATGGACAATTCAGTCATTCACGGTATGAAGTGGTATGCAGGGCTGCAGGTATTGATGGTAGAAGGACCTTGGTGTTTTGTACCAGTGAGTCAACTGACTCCTGTGAAAAGACAAGCTTCATTGATGCATGGCTGGCTGCAGCAGTCATTCAGCAACTTATGTTTCTCTCACTGCATCCTGCTTGTGATCAAAACCCCTCATGAGAATGGGGTCAACGCCGGTGTTGCTGTGTAGCTATACGAGTGGATAAAATCACATGCAATCTTGCAAGCCTGCTAGCGTCCAGACACAGATCGCCTCTATCATAGCATAAAGCCAATGACAGTATATATGACCATTAGGCCACCAAAGCTTGCTGGTCACACCTGGAAAAAGACCTTGCTGATGAGCATGAGCCCCACAGTGGCAGCCCCGGTGAACGCAGCCACATCACTCATAACAGTCGCATATGCGCTGGCTGACGGGTACAGCAGCTGCATCTGCCCCTTCCAGACAAAGCCGAACAGCTTGTGCGCAGTGCCATAGCCCATCACCAGGATAGTGAGGTTGAGTATACGGCTGGAACTCCTGCAATGGCAGCAAGCAGGTACAGCTATGCTATCAGCTGCTACTATCCCTATTGTGTGTACAATCACGGTTCCAGTTGCGTGGAGCAGGATAGATGGCTCATGGAGGCAGGAAAACACACAAGAACATCCAAAGTATTGTCAGAGTCGTCTCAGGACAATCTTCTAGACCTTGCTTGCAGTGCAGGAATTTGATCATCGTTCACATTGTCCTGTGCAGTGTCTGTGCTGTGCACTGTCTTCTTGAACAATCACACACATGGCCAGCAGCTGGGGGGGGGGGGGAAGAGGGACAAGGGATGCGAGGCTGATTGCCGGCATCAAACCATCGTCCAAGGACTTGAAATTCATGAAAGAGAGTGGTCTGCAACCGCATTCCAGCCCAAAACACACCTCAGAATCTCCATGGTGCTCTGTTTTTTCCCTCCAGCCGCAGTTGCGCGGTCTTTCTTCTTATGGCTGCCTTGCTTTACACTGTAGGGCATGACGGTTTTGTCCAGGTAGTTTTTAGCAACACACATCACAGCAGTTACCACCAGGATGGAGGCGACACACACCTGCAAGCAGTCAGGGCCAACAGCATGACAAGTTGATTCACAGACCCTGTTGTTCCGGACCTGGTGGAAGCTGCAATTAGCACAGCTGGCAAGTTTGAAACAAACACAGTTTCATAATCTGCTAGGAAATAAGGCGAACTGGAAGGAAAAATAAAATGCATATTCCACATTACCATTATATACAGGTTGTGCTGTTGAGCAACCTGTATTAAGGCTTCTCATATCCAAATTACCCATAAGCCATAGCAATCCTGCCATTAGGACATTTATATGAATAACATCGCATATTTTACATACAAGTGCCTGGCGACAGACCTGCAGTGACAGCACCTCATTGCCCTTGGCAAGCACTGTGTTTACGTATCTGGTGAATCCTCCTGCCGCTATAAGTCCAATGTTGGCAAGTATGCCCAGCTTGGGGTACACATCCTTCGCCTCAGCAACAGTGCAGATGTCATCAGCCAATGACCTGGGGTCAGCACACAGTCCCAGGATAATGACGCCGATGTACAGAAGTGTACAGCACCTACCTTTTTCAGACTGTTTGCAGCAGCTGACGGTGCAAAACTGCTGGCCAGGCTCGTGGCAAAGTCAGAGCTTGTGACAAGTCAGTCTGGTACACATGATTGTGTACATGACATACATATACATACCTATACATATTTAGGCATATGCGTTCTGCAGGGTAGGCCTCCAAGAGTCAAATGATGCTATTTGCCTCTGCCAGTGTAATGCTACCGCAGCCAATGTCACGCATTTACAATGTCTGGATCACCAACTATCTGGCTCACCAGAAGAGTAAGCTGATTGCCACAGAACCCCAAAGGTCTGCCAGGATGAAGAATAGTGTGTATGACCAATTGGCAACAACATTGACAAAGCAACTCAGGCTGCGGCAGCAGGAAAACAGTGAGAAGCACACACATGCTCGTGATGGATCAGGAAGCATATGAAAGTGTCACAACCTGGTGACCAGTAGTAACACATTCCAGCAGTCAGTGCAATGTTGCCCTTGGCCTCGTGCCCGGTGTTTCATAATTTGATATGACGCACAATCTCGTGCAACTATCGCCATTCTTAACTGAGGTAGGAGGACATATGCTGATGTGTTGCAGATTCAAAAATCTTCTGGAAAAATACAATATAGCAGCCACCTTCGTGTCCAACATCCGCCAGCCGCAGTCCATGGTTTACATAGTATGTATAGTATTAACTCTTTATGTAAGTCCATGGTTTGGGAGTCGCAGCTGCTCTTTTGCAATGCTGAGCGGCCTCACCTGGCTGGCAGCACCTTGACATACTGTTCAGCAAGTGCTGTAGGATGTATGACAGCAGCGTTGGGCAGCAGCACAGCAGCAAACAGGGCATAGAAGACGGCCAAGGGCGCTAGGGCCCAGTAGAACACAGAGTCGCTGCTCACTACCTTGCCCTGACAAGCAGCAGCATCAACAGGAAGGCATGCAGTAGTAGTTGTGGGGCAAGGCAGAGAATGCTGAACGTATTCAGTGTACATACAGTAGTTGCAACAGATGAACACGATCAGACAATTATCACAATGAGTGACGGATCAAAATCAATGCCACATTTTTGAACATGCTGAAATAACTGATTTGATACAAAGTGCTGGAGGTGCAACAGCGGGGTGCTGTGTGGCTTTCAACCATCATCATTCAGCCTGAGTACCGGGTACAGGTTAATTCCACAGATAGTCACTGTGCAGATCGAATGTTGAGGTTGACAACACCACGTGCACATTACTACTTAGTGGTCAACGTGTTCTTATACTAAACGTGTCACAAATCCGTTTGACAATCATTGAGTCCTGTTGGACAAGAGAACAGGTGGGTCAGGCGTACCAGTTTGTCATAGTACCAGAAGAAGAGGAAGGAAGCTGGCAGCACCCCAAATGCTGTGATGAAAGGCAGAGCTTCTGCTCCACAGCTGGTGACAACAATGGCATCGCGCAGTGCCTGCAAGATAGGGCAGCAGTGGCTTCAGGAGGAAGACTAGCAGCTATGGCATGCAGGGCTCAGCTGCTGCGGGAGCTCAACAGACTGCCTGTGCCTTGCAGACGCCATGTACCATGGCCATGTTTGCCGCCAGTGTGTTTTGGGTGTGTACTTGTTTATTCTATGGACAGTGTGCAAGCCGGCTGCAGTGTAAGTTTTCGAGGGTATGATATACAGGTCGAAATTTTCCAGGTGAATGAAGCACCACCTTGGTCAAAGTAGAGCTCAGGTGCTGCGCAGCCCTGCTGACCAGCGGTGAGTAACACTGCAAGATGCTCTGCCCGCTGGCGAGGCTACTGCCTGCTGGGTATGCTAGTTATCTCTGTACTGGTGTATGCAGCAGAACCCACCTGCAGAATCGTGTAGTTGATGGTACATCCGAGGAATATGAGTGCTAGACCTGTTACTTTCTTCCAAAACAGGCCAGCAGGAGCGGCTGGCTGCAGAGGGTCTGCTGCAGCTGCCGCAGTGCCGACATCACGAGCTGGGTGGGTGTTTCTGGGGAACTTGGTATGCTGCGCAACTGCTTCACGAATGGAAAGTCAGATGGTAACTCTCTGGGGCAGCATATGCACCTGTTTTTCTCAGCGGAAACCGATCAACAGCGTGTTGACGCACCTGAAAGGTATGATTGTTTGCAAGGGGCCTCTTTCAACCTATTATAGTGCTGCACAGGCACGGACTGCCTGTTTCTGGCAGCGCCTTGTGTAAAGTGTACAGGACTTATGGCCTTTGACCAAGGGCATGCCGTACAGCGGATAGCTTTAGGTTGCAGCAGCATCTTATAGAGAATAGGCCGAAGACGTTGCAAGGCGTTGCTGCGTATCGGATTCCTCCTTGCTGGGTGTCGGATTCCGTCGCAGGCTTGAGTACTTGCTGATCTGGCTCTTACGCTCTTCATTCACCCACGTCCGCGCTGCATAGAAGCCTTGATCACGGCATACGTGCAGCATGCGACTTGGTTGTTGGGACAGCTGCTATTGAACCTGGATCACGTGAGATTCCGACTTGCAGACACATGGCCTGCTGACAAGCCCTAGAACGGTCTAGTCAATTGTGATGCATTTTGAAACTGAAGAAGTGATCGCAGAGAGGTTGCTCGCTCGCCCACCCTTCTGTGCAAGCCACAGCGCAGTCCACTTCTGGGTAGTTGCAACAAAGGCCACTGGGCAACAGATCGCAGCAGCTGCTGCACCACCCACATAAACAAAAACTGCGGAAAACAAGCAGACCACCCTGCATTACTACAAGGTGTAGACCCCCCTTGTATTGAGCTACAGCTTCCCCAAGAACACACACGCACATGCAGATCAGGCCAGACAGTGCATCTGCTGCTGACTTGAAGACCAACCTGCGAGCCCTTGTGATCACATGGGCAGATCAACAAACCCCCTCGTTCCCTGCCAGCATGTTGCTCAACAGCTGCCATGTGCTATCAACACTGCCAACACAGGACTTGCTGCATGAAGAGATGCCAGTGCATTTGGAACCAATGCCAGCTGCAGGTGCCTGCACCCGCCAGAAAACAACCACTCGGCCACAGGTGAAGGAAGCAGCTGCCAACCCAGCACTGCTGGTCCAGCGGCTACTGACCATTGTCTGTCAAGCATCTAGGATGCTGGGCAAACAGGCGCTGCATCAGCTGCCGAAATGATCATTAAGACGCAGAGAACCAGACCCCACAACCAGAATACGACTGCTGTGCTGCTGCTGTCTAGTTGCCAGTGGCTTAGCCAGGGCCAACCTTCGGAATGTCATGATGCTCAGACAAACTGGCCAAGTGCTCATTGAAGTCTTTGACGCGATCACGGTAACCCTTGGTAGCCTGCTTACGCAGCCTCTCCTCTTCCAGCTTCCTCAGACGCTCCTCGTGACGCTTTTCCGCCTCTGTGCGTCTGTCTGCTGTTGAAGCTGGAGTAGGCAAGATGTACCCATCCTTAGTCTTGATGGGCTCTGCTGCTGTCGTGGCTTTCTCGTCGCCCTCGCCGCTTGCGTCGGCACTTGCGAGAGCCAAATCATTGCTGGACTTCTTTTTCTTCTTCTTGACACCTCCTTTCAGAGGGTCACCTCCTTTCAACTTGAGTTTGCCACCAACAAAGGACATGCTGCTGAGCGCTTACTGACGCTGCTGCTGCTGCTGGAACGACGGATCTGCTGTAACGTAATGATACACAACAAGTAGTACCATAATCAGGATGCCCAGCCAGCTCTGCATAAAGACAGGTGCCACCATCAGTCAGTTGAACAGAGCGGGGCGATTGAAGGTACGTGATGGCGCTGGAGAGTACTGTGAATCACGAACAGCCCTTTCTCATTCTTTTGCTGAGTACTTACAGTAAACTCGCCCAGTTCACGATCTCCTATCATATCGCCCGGTTACCAGCGTCCTTGCTTGCTAGATGCTGGCACGCAGTGAAAGAGGAACATCTCATTGCACGCTGCAGAGAACGTGCAGAGACTGTGCAGCGCAGTTGCCTTTCGCATAGCTGTCAGAACTGCTGGTTTTCTCACTGGCTGTTGAACTGTCTCGGGGGCTCTGACGGAGCTTCGTTTTGACTTTGAAGCCTAAGACTCCTTTGTACATCGCATCTTGCCAGGTTCTGAGTATGCCGGTGCTATTGCTGCCGGCATGCTTGCAGCAGGTGGATGTTCACAAGATAAGTCCCACACGCGGACATGGATCCGGCTAACAAGAATCCACATACAACTGAGTACACAGAAAGCACAAGCTTGCTGCACCATCGAGCCCATGATTCGGAATCAGGGGTGCTGTCTCCAATATCAGAAATATTGAGCTCAGCATCCCTCGAACTCGACCTCCCGGTGCCTCGGCAGCACAGCAATGATCCAGCTTTTTATTGTTTATATGCCTCTCACGCTTTGGCGCGATGGGCGTGGCGAACCTGGGAGTTCAGTGTGGTGAGCCCCCTCCGCCTGTTGGGCAGTCCACACAACAGCAGCTGGTATGCATCTATCTCAGCAATCCCTTGTAGACAGCCAGCAGCACATCACACACAGTGCAGGCAGCAGAAGACGTAAGCTCACGGGGTATGACTGCTGCAATTGCTACTAGCAGTTTTCCCCTCCCCCAGTGCACTGCACGTGGTTCTGCAAGCATCCAGTGCTTCAATCTGACTACAGCCATGCAGCATCGCCCAGATCATTGCAACATCTATTGAACATACAGCTGGAAAACTGGCTGCTGTGCGTGGTCTTCCTCAGGCCCTGATTTTAATGAAGCTGCATCCAGAGTCGTTGCTGCTTGTGTCAGCATATGGATTGTTGGACAACCTGGTGCGCCTAGTCTTGGGATCATTTGTGGGCCAATACATCGACAGGTGCAGTGCAGAATATATTCTCCAAAGAATGAATGATCTGGAACACGATGGTTGCTAACATTACCACCAGCAGCCTGTTGATGGCTGCAGCTGCTGCTTATCTGGCCTGCTTTTCTGCTGTGCATGCAAACAGCACAGCTCCGCTGCTTTGTTGTGTTGACCAGACTTGTTGAATTCTCATTTTGGAACATGGCCATGGACTGGTTCTGTGGATCCATGTCAGGCATATTCATTGTTGTCAAAGTTCAGTACGCGCCTTGCAGAATAGCAGACTCCTATATGCAACCGTCATTATGTCATGTCATGAAGCAGATACCAGCACAAGTTAACCTGCCAACCAAATCACTTGAGCAACACCTGTATCAAAGAAAGACCAGCCCCACAATGTTATCCTAATACTGCTGCTGCTGGTACCAGATCACATCGTCTACGAGGAGCCGTCAGCTGTTATGGCATTCAGAACATCTGCATCGCCACATCAGCAGCAGCAGCTGGTCTGCTGGTCTGGTTAAGGGATCAGCAGCCGCAGGCACTCTCAGAACAGGTCAGTAGTAGCTGAGTCAGCGAACTCACTAGCAGCCCAGATATTGCACATCTATTACTGTATATCGCAGCAGGGTCCTCCTTGAGCATGGGTACATATGCATCGCAGCAGGGTCCTCCTTTGGGGGGAGGGAGAGGGGAGGACATGTCATACAAAGCCTTGTTTCTACCACAACACATCACATGTATTTTCCATTAGCCAGCTACCTTTACTGAGCAGCAAGTTGTGTTGCTGTGTCATTAGCTCACCTGTTGGCACCCAAAACTTCCAAAGTTGCAGTTTGCAAACTCCTCCAGAGCTGTATATGTGACATTATTGTTATGCTGCATGATCCAAGGATGACTCCTTTGCAGCCAGAAAAGGTAACACTCTTGCTGTTCTGATGATCATTGCAGGCTAGCTGGGGCCTACTGGTCACTTCTGTTATTACTGGGGCCAGCAGCAGCATTGGCAGTCTAGGAGCAGCAGTAGCAGTGGAGAGGGAATATCCAAAGGTGCTCTGTGGCACTGACTCAGCTCAACTCACAAAAGTCAACTCCGGTCAGTCTTGACCTGATGCAGGCATGATATGTGTAGCCTGTCCTAGTACATGTAACAGGCATTCCTTCCTCCTGTAAGAGGGTACGTATCTTTGATGCCTCAAAGTTTTCACCAACTGTGATTGTGTAACGGTATATTACATGTCAAACCTTTTGTGTGTACAACAGCATGTGTCTCTTGTGTCTTTCCTGGCTCAGCCACCAATGTGTGGTGCTTGATCTCCTGACAACCACAACAGGACAAAGAGTCCTGTGGCGCCAACTGGTACTGTATTGGTCAGCATTCAACCAGTGAAGATGCATGTCCAACCTACCCCTGCTGCTGTTGCTGCTGCTGCTGCAGTGATGCGTGCCATTGACTTGTCCAGTCAGATGTTGGCACCAGTTGTGTCTGGTTTTCTGATGACCTACGCCTCCATGAGCACGGCCATTGCAGTACAGGCGTTGTACTGTGTGGCGGTGTGGGTACCAGAGTGTCTGCTTCTGTACACCGCACACAGATGTGCACCGGCACTCAGGTGAGCACCTCGGGGTCTGATAAATGAGGGAACATTTTTGACTATAGGAGGGAAATTAGTGGGCTATTGCCGTCATGGAGGCATGCCTGCAGCTGGACAGGCCTGCAGAACATCAAACAACGCACACAATTGAGTACAACTGCACAACAAGCTATCAATTATCCCACACCGACTTCAAAACATTTTGTTTTTGGTCTTGCCTTGCAGACAGCCCAAGGATCATCAGTCATCAGGCCAGCGGTCCAAGAAGCTTCATCCCCTGTCAGTGCTGCTGGGCTGCTCCGGGTGGGGGGTGTACTTCCAACAGTCAACCCTGCTGGCCGGAGTGGCCCTGGCACTGCTGTACCTGACCGTGTTGTCGCTGGGGTTCTTGATGACGTCATACCTGGCTTGGAGGGGGATGTCAGGTGGGTGTGGGGTTGGCAGGTAACAGTATGGGTATCAAAGCAGGTAGAAAAAGTATTTCCCAAAAGTAGGAATATCATTGCAGGTTGTAGTAATAAACAAAATAGATTAGACTTTACTCTCCATGCTGTTGCTGCTGCCGCTGCCGCCGTCCATGCTGCCTTTGCTGCTGCTGCTGCTGCTTGCAGAGGCCACTCTCAGTCTATTCCGGGCAGCCGGTGCTCTGTCCGGCCTTTCAGCAACAATCGTGTTCCATCCTATCAAGCGATACGTGGGCTTAGTGACCTCAGGGACTATAGGCATTATCTGGCAGTTGATCTGTTTGCTCGTGGGCGTTACTCCAGTTGCTCTAATGCATCTCACAATATGGCGAAACAAGAATGAACTTGGGGCATCAATAATTGGCGGGCTTCCCACAATTTACAACAATTTGCAGCATATGTTGGTTGCTAACAGCAGCAGCATGATCACGTTCAATGCATCTGGCACAGTTGAAGCTGCAGCAGCAGGCCCAGAGCAGGGTGGTGTTGTGCTGTACACACTGCTGTGTGGATTGGTTGCATCCAGGTTGGGCTTATGGTTGTTTGACTTGGTGGTGACACAGCTGCAGCAGGAGCAAGTGCCCGATAACCAGCTAGGTGAGTGGACTGTGGGATTGCAACACTGGACTGCCTGGTTGGCTGTATGAGTGTGAAACTTATCAGAGTAAATGGTCAATGATGGTCCATCCACCATAGCAACTCTGCAATCATCATCTTGCTTACCCATTCTGTCACAGAAATGGAGTTTGGCTGGCAGACATACTGATTATTGGGGGGACCGTTGCTGGGCAGCTTGCACAGTTATTGTTGTGGATGCCAATGCCTTCTCCAACATGCCTGGCGCAGTATGTGGCACAGGTGCATCTGCCGTTGTGGTCATAGTACTTGGTGAAGGTAATCTGACACCAGAACCTGCCCTCTTGCTGCTAATGCTGCTGCTGCTGCTGCTGGTGACACCATGCTGCAGGTACCGTCAGTGGTGTGCAAGCCTCCATTCAAAGTTTCTTTGAGATTCTGTCATTTGTTGCTGGCTGCGTGGTCAGCAAGCCGGAGAACTTCCACTGGCTAATGGCTGGATCGTGTGGGGCTGTAGCGTCAGCAGCTGGGCTATACGTTGCTTTTATCGGCAGACAGCGGTCTAGCAGTCCGGATCTGGGTTGATATTTGAATCAGTGGTAATTGATACTACTGCAGTTCGACTGCAGTGTGACATACTATGTCACATCGCAGTGGAATTGTGCACAAGTCAATGTTGACCATGTTAACATGGTGGCATGACGTGTCAGTTTGCGGCACGTCCAACCCAGAACGGTGAAGGAACCACTGGTGGGAAGTTCCCTCGCCGCCATGGCAAATCAACCGCTCTTAGATGTTCGTGCGTATATCATGCGCGGTACTGCCTCGCGGCGCAGCAGCACAGGCGCCTACGTCGGCGTCGACGTGGCCAAACGGCGTCAGCTTGATGGAGGCCGCCTCCAGTGCCGTGTCTCGCATCACAACTGGGTATTCGCATGTCTACTAAGTACATTCATCTATGGTCCACAGGTGTGGACCAGCTGTGTGCTGTCTCCGTGCACCACGAATTCGAAGGCGGCCATGCTATGGCACTTGCAAGTGCCATAAATATGGCGAATGGGGTAGTCAAACACACGCAAGCAAGGCAAAACTGTCTTAATAAACACCCTACCTCCTATCGGAGCAGCCAAGGCACTTCTAAGGTTCCGGCCTGGTAAAGGCTTAGCCCTTGGCAAGGGCCTTTCAGCTACTACCCGGGAGGGGGGGGGGGGGGGACAGGATCAGGTGACGAAGCGTACCGTGCGGTGAAAGCCAAGGAGACCAAATGCTGGCGCTGTGACAAGGGCAAGTGCCCCAGCAAGGTTGGCGTGTGGTACAGTGACAGCTATACAAAAGTGGTGCCTGGCTG